>JAOYSI010043576.1:14365-27583 GCA_025775065.1 Hiodon alosoides | reverse complement strand
AGAATTAAAGGGGGGGGGGGGACATTGGAACATGTAATGAACAAGTATGAATGAAAAATTAAAGGGGGAGGGGCACATTGGAACATGTAATGAACAGGTCTGAATGAAATATTAAAGGGGGGGCATGGGAACAGGTTAAGAAAGGGGGGGCACATTGGAACATGTAATGAACAGGTCTGAATGAAAAAAATTAAAGGGGGGGGGGGGGCATGGGGACAGTTTATTAACAGGGTTAAGGAAAAGATGATTAAGGGGAAGCCCAGGAAGAAAGATAGCGGGAGGGACAGGGAGGTTTAGTATAGAAGACAATAGGAATAGGAATAGAAACAAACAAATACAGGAAAAAACTGAAAATCAACCACTGAAAAGAGCATTTTAAACTGTTATAATGGCCTACCTCCTACTTCACCCAACTGGGGAGGACATCTGGGTTAGAGATACACAAGGGGGGCTTCCTATCCCTTCCTATCCACACATAGAATGTAGACTATAGACAGTATGTAAACTATACATTCTATAGGCCAAAAGCACACCACTGCTAAATTCTACTTCTGTTGTGTTGGGAAGGTCCACATTTAAATTAAATTCACAATGAGAAGAATCGTACATGTTTCTACATTATGTGTTAGAAAAAGGTTAATTAATTGAGGCAATCACTTAAAGAATAAATCCATTTAGTACATTAGGAGCATTTAATCAATGACGTCAATATGTTATGCCCCCCCCTTTAACCCCATCTTCTCCTTCTGATATCCATTCTTAGGCTTTTTTTACCCTATACTATGGATCAATCCTACCATGTGGCCATGGCTTGCTATTTAAAGCAGGCAGACAGGAATCGAGGCATTCACTTAAATTCACTCAAAACAAGTGACCTAAGGGACTTTGAGCTTGGTACGATTCCAGAATATCGGAAACAGCTGCCCTCCTGGACTTTTCACACACAACAGTGTCTGAGTAAAATGGCATAACAAACCAACAGCATCCAGACAGTGGTAGTCCTGTGGTCAACATATTTTTAATGGGAGAGGTGCAAGGAGAATGGCAAGAATAATGCAAGCTAACAGGCAAAAATTGGCGCTGTACAACAGTGGTGTCGCATAACACACAATTCGCCCATCCTTATCACGGATGGGCTATTGCAGCAGACGACCACATTGGGTTCCACTCCTAAATAAAATTGAAGTGGGCACGCAATCATCCACACTGGACAACTGAAGAGTGGTAAAGCATCACCAAGTCTGACGAATGGCGTAATGATGTGAGGAATGTTGTCCTGGCAGATTAATGTATGAACAGCCCAGTGTATCTGAACATTGTTTCTGACCAGGTGCATCCATTCATAGCTACAGTGTACCCTTTGCTGCCCCCAGACCTCATCCCAATAGAGCATCTTTGTTTGCAGAATGAGGAAAACGCTGTCCACTCTGTAGCAACTGTGTGATGCCATCGCGTCAGCATCAACCAACATCCCTGTGGAACGCACTGATGACTTCAGGCTGTCCTGGAGGCAAAGGGTCATCCGACCTGGTTCAGTACTGAGCCAGCCTAATAATCAAACGGTGGTACGACCTGGTATGGTAATGATTGTACCTAATAAAAAAATGGCGGTCTAACCCGGTACAGTACTGTACTGAGTGTGGCTAATAAACAAAAGGTGGTCCAACCCGGTATGGTATTGAGTGTGGCTAATAAACAAAAGGCAGTCCAACCCGGTATGGTATTGAGTGTACCTAATGAGCATAGGGTGGTCTGACCTGGTATGGTACTGAGTGTGTCTAATGAAGTACGGGTGGTCCGACCCGGTACAGTACTGGGTGTGTCTAATAAACAAAGGGCCGTCCGTCCCGGTACCATACCGAGTATACCTAATGCACAAAGGGAGGTCCGACCTGGTACTGGGTGTACCTAATTTAAAAAGGGCGGTCCGACCCGGTACGGTACTGGGTGTGTCTGATAAACAAAGGGCCGTCCGTCCCGATACGGAACGGAGTGTACCTAATAAACAAAGGGCGGTCCGACGTTACTGAGTGTGGCTAAAACCAAAGGCGGTCATACTAGGTACGGTACTGAGTGTACCTAATAAACTGGCCATGTGTATTTTACACTTTTCATGCACACAATTAATAATTTGCTTATACTTCTCAAGCCTCCATTTTTAAGGGACAAAACACTAAGATATTCTGACGTGCTTTATCGCACGATTGTGATGGAAAAAAATAATTGAAAAATAAGAAAAAAATGCCACGTCGTCCAATTTAGTCGTATTAAATAAAGAAGACTTTCCAAAATATCCCCAAAACCTAAAGAAATTGAAGAAGAAAAAATCAGTAACTGAGATAGTGTTCCCATTTCTCTATGAATGGTAGCTGTAGTATTCCAACGATAGGAGTTTAACACCTGACGTGCCCGTCTTCAGAGTTGCTGAACAACAAAAGAATGGCAACCAGAGGCAGTTTGAAATTAACATATATGCATATTTAAAGATGGACAATACATGCTGTATTTGTGTATATGGTTTCATACATTGCCGTGTTTAGTAATGGCTAGCCGGGTGAACTAGATCAGCAGACGGAAAGTAAGGATTATTTTTTTGTCGATTCTGTTTGCAGTCACTGAATTCAGCGGATCCGTTAACTAGGGCGTATCAAAGGTTAGTACTATGTGTCTGAAGTCCAGTCTTTGATAGAGGAGAGGGAAATGGACAGAGCCTCTGAAGAAAGGGCAGGGAATTATTTTCTTTTTTTACACCTAAGCTAATGTTAGACAGTGGCGAATCCATATTGACCAAATCAAAGACATTACAGGGTAAAATGGCCATTTTGATCTCGCGTATCAATTTTCAGATTTGTAGTTGTTTTGATACTATACACTCTACTTTCTTTATACGAACATAAACTACAACAATAAGATAAACGATGCTATTTTGAGAGTTTTATGTAACGATGAGCAAAAAAAAAATAATTAGCGTTTTGGAAGTCAACGTAGCTTTTAAATAAATGCAGCTTTTTGTTACTATCCTAGGATCTATCCCAGATCAAAAGTTCGATAAACCGCTAAGCGCATTTGATAGCATTCTACTTAACAGCGTTTTCTCGTTGTGTCTTTATTATAATCATAAATAGAAAATGTTATTAAAAACACGCATGTAAAGGTCCCGGACCTAATTATGTTAAACACTTAGTTTTAATACAACAGAACGTTCTACATACATGGGTGAATACTCGTAATAATAGCATTCAAAGTCGAAATACTCGTTCCTATAAGATCATTTAAAGAGGAATTAAAGAGGGCGCAGGTAGGACATAAAATAAAACAGTTGCGGGCGGTCAGATATGCTGCGCGTGTGGTATTGAGAACAGTCTCGCGCAAAGCTCTACTTTGCTTGCCTCTTGAACTCATGTAGGCTCAGTAAGAATTTAATTCATACATTTGAATCAGTTATGCTTCGTTAATATAAAGTAGTTATCTATTCTGAAAGACGACCTCACAGCAGGTAAGAGTCACGCTGAGCGTCCTATACATTTGCGCTGACATGCGTCATTCTACGCAAATAAGATGTTAAACATGAAAACGCGCAATTCCCATGCGTGATACCCCATCATAGTAATAAAAAGTCACCAAGGCCTGTTTGCCTTCGTATGTTGGCGGATAGGCCCAATTCCTTGGTACTTTATATACTCCATTTAATTCGGATAATATAATGGAAGACATATTATGTCACAATTAAAGTGAGAGAATAAGGAAATGTTAAATAAATTTAAAAAAATAAAAAATAAATCGCAGTAACTGTATTTTGCCGCGAGTACAGGAGCTGTTTAAACGAGGCGCTATCACTGCCTAGTGGACAAATAGCATACCAGCGTTACCACCAGTGTTTACGCGTTTCAAGAAATTCCAGTCAGTAAACAAAAATACGTAGAAAATGTCCCGGACACGGTACAGGTAACTGAAAAGACATAGTCTGAATAGAAAATATAGTCAGATCAATTTTACTATTAGTATAGTGACAGTAGCACTTGGTTCAATTAATGTTTCGTATTCCATGAGTACTAAATTTAACATTAGATACATATTTACTAGATACCCTTTTCAGTGAAACAACGCAGTAAGATTAAACACACTCTCAAAATAATAAAATTAATCTAAACTGTAGTCTAATGGTATCCTGGCTTTAAAAAAATGGTATTCCAGTTTTAGTCAGGTTCTTCGATATTCCATTAGACTTGGCGTTAAACATAATTTAAGCCATCACGCAATTCTTGAGATGAGTAGACATTCCATATTCCACATTTCAGGAGCAGTGGTGCGATTCAGTAATCCATTGCCGATGCAGGCTGAGCTACTGACAGAAAGTGTCCGTTTCCGCCTGAGAACATAGATAGGGTGTAGGTAGTACAACAGAGGGAAAACCAAGTCATGGATGTAAGAGATGAGAATAACTCCTTGTGTTCTTCTTCCAAAGAGCAAGGAGCGAGACGTGAGGGGTAAGTACTCAACAGATTGGGGTTTATTTGAGAGCACAGACTTTTTAGGCTAGTTTTATTGACAATATTCAGCAATACAATGATTACATTGTAACCTCTGAGAGAACTCTAAACTCACTAGTCCTTTCCTTCCCCTCTTCGATTTCCGTATGCCTAAACATAAAGAAACAGAAATACAAACTTCTTATCAGCACACCACTCAGGAACAGATTATGGAAAAGTATGTTGATTATTTCTCACACAAACTTCATAAGTCCTCAGGATTGATATGTCCGTCTTCCCTCTCCACCTCTCCTATCAGGGCTGCATGCGAATTGCTCCGTCCAGGCGGATTACTTCTCCGTTAATCATGGGGTTCTCAGCTAGTGACGTCACCAGGTGAGCGAACTCTGCTGGATCCCCCAGCCGGGAGGGGAAGGGCACCTGGCGGGCCAGGAAGTTGCGCACTTTCTCAGGCAGCCCAGCCAACAAAGGCGTAGCAAACAGACCTGCAGAGAGGAAGACAACACAGGACTTTATGTGTGTTCCTCCACACTGAACGCATTCATGCAGAAAAACACATGAAGACTGACCAGGTGCAATCGTGACCACACGAATGCCCATGGGTGCTAGGTCACGAGCAATGGGAAGTGTCATTCCAACAATCCCTCCTTTGGAGGCTGAGTACGCGGCCTGGCCCACCTGAGAGGAGCAGCGAAACCAGTGAAGAGGGAGAGTGTCTTCAAACAAACCGAGCAGGACATCGCAAACAACATTATGCACAAAGACAAAAGCAGACATGATGAAAAGTACTAGAGTTCTGGGACACTTCTATAGAAGGGCATCCTGGGTGTACAAAGGCATGTGAAAATTGAGAAATTTGAGGGAGACGGGTTAAAATATATATAGCAGGATTGGTGATGTGGAGACACGGTCATGTTTACCTGACCATCAAATGCAGCCACACTAGCAGTGTTGATGATGCAACCCCTGTGTCCATCAGCGTCGGGCTCATTTTTCCCCATCTCTCCCACTGCCAGCCGGATAACATTGAAGGTGCCAGCAATGTTTACCTGGATCACAGGTAAAGCATCTCAAGCTCCTCCAGCAGTACACCCTCTACTGCTGTTGGCCTGAGTGCACTAGAAGCCATCTAGGAATATTATTTGTTAAAGAAACTAGAACATCATTTAGGATCACGCAACCTGAGATGACTTGATTTTGTGCTGCAGGCCGTTGGCTAAGCCGGGGCGTTGAGCCCTCAGACGCAGCAGCACGGTTATGCGAGGACACTCACAGTGATAACTTTGGTGAAATCTTCCAGGCTGTGGGGCACGTCTTTCTTGAAGTTGTATGTCTTGACAGCCACAGCAATGCCAGCACAATTAACTGCCAGGTCTAGACGGCCAAACTTTTCCCGGGCCAGAGAGACTGCTGAGCGGACATCTGATTCGGACGTTACCTGGGAGGGACCCAGACAGTTCAGTGTGTCAGTAAAGTAGAGTATGTTTGCATGCTTGCAGTATAACTTTACGTATTCAATGTCAGTCACTTTGTCTTTATTTACACATACTTTCAACTGACAGAGGACAAAACCTAATTATGGCCAAACACGTTATTCAGTCCAGTTAATTAAAACTCTTTCAGGGCAGTGGATTAGTGTCTATATCCAATGTCACTCACATCAGCCGGAGCAAAGGCACAGTGATCCCCCAGACTGTTGGCCACATTGAGGCCATCTGAACTGGGCAGGTCAAGGATGACCGCACTGCCCCCCAGACTCACTATCCGTTCCACAGTGGCCCTCCCCAGTCCTGAGGCACCTCCAGTCACCAAGCCAACCATACCCTGGAAGGAGGAGGCAGGGGCAAGAAATCAATGTAATGCAAGTCGGTTGAAGAGGGGTGAGGGTTTTAAAGATTTTAAACATACAGAAAAAATAAAATATATCAAATCTACTTCTTGCATCTGAACAACAAGAGCATTTAAACAGTAATATAAGTCATATTGATATCCCCAGAAGGGGGTGCACAATGTCTGAAAATACGATCACTACATACATCTTTTGCATGTGACTTTGTTCACAACAATATCATGTTGTTTTCGGCTGGAGAATTGTGTAGCTGCTACAATGACAGAGGATGTCTTCCATTTAGTAGTTCACCAGTGAGGTAGTTTAAGAAACTTTCTAGCGCCATAGTTGATTTAAATCATTATAAAACTTATTATAAATTATTTTAAAAAACACAAATAAAAATGACGTATTAGTAACGGTAACAACTATTACTTTAACATTTCTCTTTATATTTTCTCTCACCTTGACACTCCGTATATTCGCCATTTTCACGCGGTGCTCTGTGACGTATATCAGAGGGCGGAGGAAAAAATAACCGACTGGCTTCTTCGTACCAATAGATAATAAGCGTTCTCAAACGCCCCTTTGTAAAACCCAATCAGCGTTCAGACACTGGTGCACTGGAATCAATTGAGGACTTTCATCCTACGTCATAACTAAGCTGCCGTTAACAACATATCTTTCTCTTAAAAAAAGATTATCCTAAAGGTAACCTTTACGCTTTGTAGAAACAAGTTGAGAGCAGGCAATTGTTTTTTTGGATACAACCACGTGATGAATCTGATTTGACTAGATTGTCCTGTTGGTCCCTTTGGTTAAATGCTGCTACCAATTAAATAAACATAAACCGTGGCTTCCATAGGATACTTCAGCAAGATCTCCATCAAGCTCAAAATGTGACCAACTTAATCTGTTCTCCCGTTGCGATAAAAACAAAAAACAGAACGTTTACAGGATGGCGACTTATAAAGTAGTAAATACGTACCGTACATATCAACATCAGAAAAAACCACTGGCACCAAGTGGTGAATCATGCGTTACCTATTCCGCATGATTCACCAATTCACAATTCATTTTTTTAATTTTCGTTTTATTTTTTCTCTTTAACGAACATGTGAATGTCACTTTCTACGATCAATGTATTGCTACCATATTGGTTTGTTTTTTGTAATTAAATTAAATTTAAAAAAAAACAAAATCTACTCGATAATTTAATCCATGTCTGTTTCCAGAGATTCCAAAACCATTGGACAGGGAGGGGGGGGGGAAACCCCATTGAAAAACATTATTCATTAGCTATGGTACCACAGGATTAATTTTTTTATTTATTCCTTAAATGTGTATGTGCTTTTATTTAAAAAACAAAAACAAAACACTTCAAATATCCCATCCACTGACAATCCTTAAAACCAGTTTGTATTGCAGTATTGCGTTGCAATAATATTAAAACACAGTAGACTCATTTTCAATTTATTATTTTTGTTTATGTAGTAACCGCTTTTGACTCCCCCTCCCCCCCCCTCCCTATTATGACCCCAAAACAAAAGCTCCAAAGTGTGTCCCCTTTTCTTTCACATCTCAATCCCAGTTCCTTTTCAGTTTTCCTGTTGTCAGACTGCAAGACCGCAGACTGGTGCTGTATTCGACGGCCATGCATCGCCGTTGTGGACATGTATGATAATCCTTTCGTTCCTTTGCATGTTCTCGCCCTTTCAATTCATATCCAACAGATGTGCAGAGCTTTCCCACAATGCCACCATTCCTTTGCATGTTCTCGCCCTTCAAATTCATATCCAACAGATGTGCAGAGTTTCTCACAATGCCACCATTCCAAAAGTTCTTGAATTTATTTTTTAAATCAGTCTTTCCTTTACTTCTTAATAGCTAAAAATTTGTGGTTCCCCTACGAGTCCTCCATTTTCACGGGCTAGTAGAGTCACTTCAAGACATTTCAAATTTGCAACAAAAATACAATAAAAATTACAACAAAGGCTCTTTATCTCCAAAATGCACAATTTTTATAACCATCTCCATCACACACACACGCTCACGCTGACACATACATACACAAAAATCCTCTCCATTTCACACAGTCAGAAAATAAAAACGAACAATTATGAACTTCCTCAAATCTTTTGCAAAGAGAAAACAAAACAAAAAGTATATCTCATCTCAGGTTTGCAATTTAAATGGCTGAGGAGAGCAAAAAACACACACACGCTCATGCACTAATGCACACAATCAGTTTTCTGTGTCGGTCAGTATTTGCATGTGTGTGTGAAAGTCAGTCTTTTTGGCTTGTGTGAGTGTGTCTCTGCTACCATTTCTGTAAGTGTTCATGCCTGTCAGTATTTATATCAGTCTGTATTAGCAGTGCAAATGAATTTCCATGTCTACACCAGTTCAAAGTTCTGTACACGTGTCGATGTTTAACATCCTCAAAATCCAGGACTGTGGCTATATGCGTGTGTGTGTGTATGCGAGTGTGTGTGTGTTTCTTTGTCTAGGCCAGTCCGAAGCCTTCAGAGCACTCCTGAATGGCCATCAGCAGCATGTGTCTCAGCTTTTCATAGCTCTCATAGGCAGGAAGATCCAGCTGGTTAAAACTAGAAGGGGGGTATACAAACGAGGTGCAGGTCAGTACCACATTAAGAACTCCATAGAGACGTGCTTTTGAGACTTGTCAGTGTGGACTGTACAAGGAAAACGCAGAAATTTACCAGGTGTGAGCCGAGGGCAACCGGTCAGTGGAGCGGTCGTCACGATGGATCTGGAATTTCTGGATACCATTCATGCCTTCCAGCGCAGCAAAGCCCTGTAGCGGCACCTTTGACGTGCCCGTCACAAACTGCAGGAACTTGGCGCGGTCCGCTTGATCGAATGACCGCAAGGCCCGCCAGAACCACTGAATCTGATAATGAGGTGTGAAAAGATCAGGGCTCCTCCAGACCTCTGGTTCAGAATTGTGCACAAAATCGTATTCCACACTGAGCTTGAGCGCATGTGCAGAGAGTCTTCAATCGTTTACCTGTATAGAGCTGGACTGGTATTTGTGATACTCAGTGTTGGCCTTGAGGTCGTCAATGTCGATATTGGGCAGACCAGATATGAGCAGCTCCAGCTCCTGCTCAGTGAAGATTGAGATCAGCCTCTTGGGGATGATCTCATAGAAACCTTCCAGAAAGGCTGCAAGCTGTTTCCGAATAGCCCCTGTAGAAGAGGGGGAGGGTGACAGTGAATGTGTGGTCAGGGAGAGGGGCTCCAGTTCAAACCACTGGGCAGAATTTTGTTCAGCGCCGTGCAGTGCAATGATCTCACCTGTCATTTTCATCTGACAGACGAGGTGGACATATTCCTTCTTGTTCTCCTCCGTCACCAAGATGTTGGCTCCATTAGGCTTCAAGTCTCTTACCTCACAAACTCCAAACTCCTGCACCTGAAAGGGAAATGAAGTGAGATCCAGGAACCCAGTGTCACTGGGCGAGGAACATGCTTTCAAATGGTGAAACCACACACTGTCATAAGTTTGAGGCAAGATAAATTTACCTCAGTGCTGAATGTCAACTCATAGCCCAGAGTGGAAACGTCATTCTCCAGCAGGTAGACCAGGCCCTGGTAGAAGTGATAATCCTCACTCTCCATGTCGGTGTACCTGGGAGGTGCAAGAATTCTCTTGGCATTTTCCATCAAGTATCACACATAGCATGCATGTACATGAAGCAGTTCCCCTAGGGTTATGGCTTTATTCTGGAGTAAACTCCTTTAATAACATTGAAATTAATGCAAGTATTTTTGTAAGTGTCTTTTGCGTCTTCATATTTTATCTGCTAAGCAGCCATTCTTATTCAGAGAGCCTAACCACTTAACCAATATGTCACTTACAGCTATTTAAAAAAACCCCTACTACGAATCATCTGCTTATTAATCTTAAATCAATATTCACTACATTGTTTTACGACAATAATTAAACTAAAACCATATTCAGATGCAACACTTTTTTCTCAGATTAATGGTTCAGTGTACAGAATTTTAGTGTGTGGAAAAAGCATATTCAGAATATCTTTGAATTACCTAACACTCTTTCCAAGGATGTGCTTGTAAAAGCTCCGTGTGAAGTAGCACTCCAACAGCCGGTTGTCATAGACAGCCTTGGCCACCACACGCCCCACAAACTTGAAGTAGCTGAGGTGGTTGGGGTTGCAGTGGGAGGAGGGGTTGATGGTGTAGGTAACCCGGTCCCCAGGGGAGGTGCGGAAAAGGGCATACATAGGGTTGAACATCTCCCTGGAGATGATCATATACCACTCTCGCAACAGGCCGCCCGCATCCTGGCCCTCCTCCCCCTCGAACACTATATACCTGACAGGAAGAGGGAGAATAAGGGTTTAGACAGGCCCGAGAGAGACAGGGCAAGAGGGCATAAGATAAGTCTGGGGTTAATACGATGCAGTACTCATTTAAGCAGCACACAAGCAAACTCCTTCAAGGCTCAATTGGCGCAACTATCGGCAGTAGCTGATTATTCGATAATTGTCACTTTTTCTTTATGTTGGTGTCTTTGTGATTCTCTAGCAGGCACTCTTGGTGTCACTTCAGTCTTGTATTAGACTAAAGAAGACGATGGAAACCTACAATCTGTTCTTCATCTCCTCAGGGCTCTTGCGGTGCAGCTCTCTGTAGGAATCCTCAAAGACGTGATCCCTGCGTACGTGCACTGCCATGTCCTCTTTCCTCAAGCCCTCATCCAGACGCTCCAGCTCCTGGCGGAAATACCTGAGGGGAGGAAGACTGCCGTGAGGGGTAACGCAGAAAACAGCCCACGAGCCCTGCAGGTACAGGGAAATGCACAAAGGCATGACAGAAAATGTGGCGGAAATTTTGCAGTAAACCAGTAAGGAGATGAACAGAGATCGCAGGGGAGGGATTATACTCCAGAGCTGAAGCCATACTTCCGCTTGACATCAAAGTCCAGGATGCGGATGTAGTCGACCAGCACGGCGAAGGGGCCATCTGCCAGGTGTGTGGTGGATTGCCGGAGGATCTGGTTTAGCACTGTGCGATGGGTCTCTGTCAGACAGAAGAAAAGGAAAGGTGTTTTCCTCAAAGTCAGTGTATACAAAGGCCTATACGTCTCTAACCCTTAGTGTGTGACGCATTCTTTGGGTGTGAGACAGTGCATGTAACCAACAGCCAGAGCTTTGTTCAATTGTTTCTCTCTCACGGTAAAGCATGCTACTATTAAACAAACTTACCGGCAAAGCGCAGGAACTTCTGCGTGTCAGGAGGCAGGTTGGCAGAGATGTGCATGGAGGAGGGCTCCCTGGAGAAGAAAGGGTCCAGGGAGGAAGGCGTGGCAGGGGTGAGGGGCGCGGGGGACAGGGGCGGCGGTTCGTCCTTGATGTGGGACAGCTGGCTCTCCCGCGTGTCCCGCACCGGGGGCTTGCTCTCCCGCTCCGTGGCATGGACCAGAAAGAAGGCCTCAACTGCAGGCTGTAACACTGAAAGAGAGAGAGAGAGGAAGGTGAAAAGAGATGAAAGGAAAAACTACACTGTTGTGTACACAGTGTTTAACAAGTTTGGCCATTTACAACTGCAATGGAGTGCTTTCTTGGTAGGAAGGGTAAATATGCATGGGAAAAGTCTACATATAAATAAAGAGTTTGATTTAGTGTGAAAATACACTGAAAGGTAGTGGAACGCATTGTTAATACAATAACCTACCCAGTACAGCGTGCTGGTCATGTGACTCCTCAAGCTCTTTTAAACATTCCCCGAGCATGTCCCACAGCTCATCCAATAGAAGCTGCTCACTCAGGAGTGGTAGGTCAGGCAGCTTCTCCTCGCGCTCTGATTGACTGCTGTCACCATCTGCAGAAACAGACATGAATTGTGGCATTGAGGTACCTGGGGACAACGGATACTATTTTATGACTCTTTAGAGCACTTATGAGCATCACATAAAGCAATATGTCCAAACATCGGGGTTATAAAAACACAGTAGTGTTGTTCACTGGTTATTTGTCTTACCTGGGGGCGGGGGCTCTTGGCCAGAGGGTGAAGGCTGGTCTACATCCATGGGAGAGTCGTCTCTATGGGCTGGTGGGGGCTCTGACACAGAGGGGGCTTCAGACTGAGTAGAAAGTTGTAATAAGAGGGAAAGAGGTTAGAAAGAGGGAGAAGATCGTAGACAAGTCGCAAAAATAAGAGAGAGAAAGATTGAGGGGGGAGATTTAGTTTAAGATAAGGCGGGTGGGGGTGGGGTTGAGGAACGATTTAGTCATTGATTGCGCAGAAGTACACTGACTGCCATGCACTGGCATACCCAGCCAGAGAAAGAGGAAGAATGGAGGCGGAGCCCACAGCTCAAAGCGATGAAAGCCAGTCACAGAAAGGCAAAACGGAGACAGGCAGCGTATGCAAACTTCAGGCAGTCAGTCAAATTGCCATGGTGTTAGTGGGCAAGTCACTGTCAGCGTGTGTGAGCTCTGAGTGAGAACATGAAAATTGAGTCAGTATGTATCATTACATTTTAAATCCAGTCGGAGTTTTTACGTGAGCAGTCGTATAACCAGTACGAGTAGTGACAGTGAATATGGATATCAATAGCCTGAGTGCAGCCTTTGTAAATGTGGAGAGCCTTGTCATTAGTGCGATTGAATATGCAGTCGTACGAGCAGTATATAAATGGAGGCGCTGGTATCAGCAGCACGAGTAGTCAGTAGTGTGACTGCGGGAGGTTGTTTGAGCAGTAGGAGTAGTCAGCAATATGAGCAGGTCAGTCTTATCAGCAGGATGAGTAGTCAGTGTGACTGCAGGAGACTGTTTGAGCAGTAGGAGTAGTCAGCAATATGAGCAGGTCAGTCTTATCAGCAGGATGAGTAGTCAGTGTGACTGCAG
>JAOYSI010043576.1:0-14265 GCA_025775065.1 Hiodon alosoides | reverse complement strand
GAGACTGTTTGAGCAGTAGGAGTAGTCAGTAATATGAGCAGGTCAGTCTTATCAGCAGGATGAACAGGTGTGACTGCCGGAGGCTGTTTGAGCAGTAGTAGTAGTCAGCGATATGAGCAGGTCAGTCTTATCAGCAGGATGAGTACTCGGTTCATGCTAACCGTGTCAGTGCCGGCCGTGCTGGCAGGGGGGGCGTTGACTGGGGCGGCGCCAGGGGCATGGGGGGCTGGCATGGAAGAGGTGGCAGCGGCGGCGGCGGTGGAGGTGGAAGAGGAAGTCGGGGGGGGCGCCCGCTGTAGCCGGCGCGCCCGCTGCCCTTCCCTCACCATCTGGATGATGGCGTCCGCTTCAGCCTCCAGCTGACGTACTGCGGCCTGTATGCTGCTGGCCGAGCCCAGGTTGGAGGAGCCTGCAGGAGCAGAGGGCGGGGCGGGGCACACGGGAGCATGGACAACAAAGGTCACTGCAGAGCAATGAGGCAGCACTCCAAAAGTGGTCTGAAACGGTGCAAAGTGAATATGAAAACAGCCCATTTAAAGGGCCGGACTGAGAAAGGGGACCGGTGCGTGCTGGCTGGCGTTGTAATCGTCTCCTCACCCAGCCGGCCGGTCTGCTTGGCCTTCTTGTTGGCGCGACGCGTGTCCTCCCGCAGCTGGATGATGACCTGCAGCACGCGCAGAAAGAACTTCTGCGTGGACGTCTTGGAGGTCAGCGAGCTCATGGAGGGCAGCTGCAGCTCACGGCCACCCAGCGTGCGCTTCTGGGCGGCCACGATCACCACGCTTTCCGCCCCGTCGAACCTGCACCCCCGCCAACACACGAGCATGGGGAGAGGGGGACTTACAGTCATTACATGGAAGGATTACATAGTGGTAGCTTAAAATGGGCCACAGAGGGACTTAAACAATGGAGGACATATGAACATTTAAACAAAATAAGAAATTAAAGGAACCTTTTTTTTAACATAAGCTGTTTCTTATAATCAATATGTCATATGCAGAAATGTGCTCATTCCACATATGCAATGGTAATATGCTCACCTAGTAACAACAGAATCTAATTAATTCCATCACTTGAACGGGTTTACCAGTAATAACTCTTATCAACACTACTTTCTTGTCCGCAATTCTTCAAAAAAAATAAAAATACATTTCTAATCGGGTAGTCGCCACCTGTGTCTCATCCAGTTTTTGAGCGGGCCATGTAACAAAGTGTCTCAGTAGAAGTTCCAGTTAGGACTGCCAACCCCAGCCTCTCCTCACCTGCTGGTCATTTTGCCTTTGAGCCGTGAAGAGTGTGATGGGTCATCAGGTGCGGCGTCAGGGGAATGGGCGTCAGCCTGGGCCCTTCTCTGCTGCTCAAGGTTGTACTCCCGCAGCTCGGCCAGCAGGGTACCTGTGATGGCCAGAACAGCAGACAGGATGGGGAGAGGAACACCGGGAACAGGGGAAGACTGGCAGTCCAGATGCCTGAATATCGCTCAGCTGTATATATAGGTAAAGTATAAAACGGTGAACTGAACTTCCCCTGGGTTTAACTCTTTTTAACTGAAATAAGGGAAAAGGTGGGGAAAGTGTGACTGACCGATCTGTCTGCAGAGAGTGCAGCCCAGCTGCCGGGCCCCACTCAGCAACAGCCTGAGCACAGTGTCTCGTGTAGGGGCGTCGCCCCGGGACAACTGGAGCAGGATGTTAGCCGCGTCCTCTAGACCTTCCTCCGAACACGAGTGTGACGTGAGGACCTGGGGGGACAGGGACAGAATCTGCAAACCTGTCTCTCCATTACCCACAAGAACTCGCTGCTGAGAGCGCCTAACCAGTCACCCACTAAAGAAAATTTTTATCAATACCATACTAAAAACGAATGAGCTTTTTATAGCTCATTATTACTTATTGCGTGTATTGCATTAGCTGGCGAATTGTAGCGGGGCCCCTCACCTCCACAGAGAGCTGCAACTGTTTCTCTGTGAGTCCGGTGGATGCCAGTTTACTGTCATTGTCTAGGGCACATGCCACAGCCCTCTGCTTTACTGCTGAGAGATAGAAAGGGGGGGCTAGGTTAAGGTTAGAGGTCGGTAACATTACCTTATTTAACATGCCTTTCTCACTTGGATTACCATTTATATATATTTATATACACATATACACACAGGCTAGCAACATCTAATACATCTTTCTCCTCTTACCAGTAGATACTACTGTAGCGGCAGTCGTGGAGACAGTAGTAGCGGCGGGTTGTACAGGCGTGTGGGTTCCTGAAGCCACCACCTGTGCCACAGCCACCCCAGGTCCACCGGAGACGGCCCCCGTCACCGTGGCAACCTGAGCCGCGGCCCCAGACTGGGCCACAGCGGCAGCCGGGGGGGCAGGGTGCCCAGCAGGCACCTCGGTGGCCTTATTGTCGGGCAATGCGATGGAGATGAGGGACAGCAGGCGTAGCAGCTTCTCAGTCAGCAGGGAGCTCCGGCGAATAACCGGGTGGGAGAGCATGTTCATCAGCTGCCCCAGGGGTGAAGCCTCCAGGCTGCCCTGGGCTCCATCCGCCTCGCCGGCGCCACCCAGAGGCAGAGTCTTCATGGAGGCCTTGCCCTTACGACTCACATTCATGTTGTCAAGTTTCACCAACAAGTCCCAAAAATCAGTGGAGATACCAAGAGATAAGGGGGTTGCCAAGGAAGAGGAGGAGGAGGCACAGCTTCCGACAAGGTTACCAGAAGAGGGAAGGGGAGTGGTCGTGTTGGAGGCCACCACGGGCTGCGGGACAGGAACGGATCGGTTGCTTCCCCCACCTGTCCCAGTAGGAGTACTCCCACAAAACCGGGAGTCGAGGTCCAACGAGGTGGGTGACAGGTGGTCTTTACCTCGCTGCAGTGTGAAGTGGCTGGGAAAGACCTAGAAAATAACATTTCAATAAACTTGAGACAACCGCTCAAAGCACTATATTTCAGTATACATGCCACTGTATTGACCACCTGTCAATGCTAATTTGAAATGCCGTCCAATGGACATGCACGTGCACATCACACTCACTGGCATTAATGTACTGTAACTTGACTGACCTTGGCCAGCTGGATGAGAGTGTCCAGCACATGACGACAGACCACAGGGGCAGCCTGTGGGTGGATGTGCACCGTCGAGCCACCTCCGCCAGCACCAGACATCCCTGCTCCGGATCCGGCCGCAGCCACGCACCCCGCCAGCTGCCTGTCCGTGTGCTTGCGCCCGGTTGGTCTCTGAATCTGGAAGATGTTGGTTCGGCAGCCCAGAGCCGCATCCATGGACACCGATAGCCAGGACAGCTGACTGGAACTGCGCGACTCCACTCTATTCAGCAGGTCCAGAGACGGCGAGGACGAGGAGGGGTTGGCTCCGCCAGCCTTCCCGCCGCTCCCTCCCGCGGAGAGCGCCCTCTTGCCCCGGGCCTCCTCTCCACGGGCCGTCTCGATGCACAGCTCGCTCTCGCTGCTGCGCTGCATGATGGACAGCAGGCTGCGGATCACCCAGCCCCGCGTCTGCGAGTGGTAGCAGAGGTTGCGCAGGACGCGGTGCAGGCGACTGGTGTTCAGCTTGGGCTCGTCCACAAACAGCAGGACCAGCAGGCAGGACAACGCCTCGTGGTCCAGCAGGAGGCGCCCTCGCAGCCTCAGCAGGGAGTCCACACTGGAGCTGGACGGACTGGAGGACGCGAGGGGAGGCTCGTTACATTCACATCAACTCGCCGTTTCACAGACACTGTGGGGAAACACCGTGCGAACTCCCTCACCGGTTATGGTTCGTTGCATTGCCCATCTGGAAGGCCCCGCCCCTCTGCACGGCCAGGCGGGTGTACTGCACGCCGCGGTTGCCGCCCAGCCGGCTGGTAAAGGCCGGGGATCGCAGGATGGCGGAGAGGGCGGAGGAGGAGCTGTGACCGAAGAGCCGCTCGTGCATCAGCTGGCGCTGCCGGGCCTCCTGCTCGCGGCGGAGCGCGGCGGCCTCTGCGGCGATGTCCGGGGGCATGACCGCCAGCACGCTGTCCTCCATATCCTCCAGCACGCTGCGCCGCAGCTCCGACGGCAGCGTCTGGATGAAGGTGACCGGGTCCAGCGGCTGGTCGCCCTGCGGGGGTTGCTGGGAGAGCTCCCTCCGCTGCTGCTCTGCACGCTGCTGGGCCAACACCTGGAAACGCATGGAAGCCGCTGGTTAAAGGGGCTTAAATCACTCTGCCCTCACACCTAAACCAACACGGCACAGCGTCGTTTAGGAGCCCTCGTTGTTGCTTTCTCCCTCGCCCCACCTCACCTCCTCCTGAATGGCCGGTGGCAGGGCAGCCAAGAACTCGGGGCTAACCTCCGTAACCCCCGGAGCCGCCCCGAGCACAGGGGTCGTCGCAGAGGGGAGGGAAGGGGCAGCAGGGGGCCGAGAGGGAGGTCGGATACCCAGCTGGTTTTGGAGAACCTCGCGTCTGATGTCTTCAGGGAGAGCAGCCAAGAACGATGGGTCCACTCCCTCTGGCAGACTGATTCCTTCCATGAGGAAAGTCAGAGCGCAGAAAAACAAATTATAATGGGAAGTGAAGACGGGAGCGACAGTGCGGATTAGATGGGCTGGACAAGGAGGAAAAACAAAGAAGCCATCTGAGATATACGGTAACGTTATGGCGCACCCTAAACCTGTATCAGACCAGTTTCTCACCTGCCAAAGGGTCCTCCTCCTCATTGCTGGTGCTGGGGAGGGGCTCCTCCTGAATGGCTTGTGATTGGCTGACTGCATTCTCGCTGGGGGGTAAGGCCTCACCAGAAGAGAGAGATACAGAGCTAGCCGAAGGAGATGGGAACACTGATTATTTTTGAAAGCCAAAGATGTGAAGCATATCGAGACATAATAACTTTTTCACCAACCTTTAAAATTAAATGAGAATAGCTTACTTAACCAATCTTGTTAAACAATCAAACTGTAAATAATTACAAACTACGTGATCCGACCGAACCTGAATTAAATCTAAAGCACTTTTGCGTAGATAAAGAAGATAAAGGCTATCATTGCCCGTTACCTTGCAGATGTGCTCGGCACGGCGAGATAATACAGCAACATTTACTCATACAACTCACACAGCTACCCCCTCCGTCTGCCTGTCCGCCTCAGCACTCTCTCCGGTCCCAGGCAGCTCCTGCGACGCGTGGCCGAGCGGAACCGGGTTGGGAGTCGAGTCTTCCTGTGTAGCAGAGGCAGGACTGCTGGTATCCATCGGCGACCCCTCGAGTTGCGACGCCACTGCCGCCAGAGGCTCTGAGCTTTCCACCCGCTCTGGGCTGAGTGAAGCTAAGGGGACAGTAACAAGGAGATGAGAGTCGGGACAGGGAGGGACGCAGGGACGGATCCTGCTCAAGATCCTGCTCTCGGTCCTCCACACTCACCAATGGTCGGTGCAGGGGACATTTCCATCTGTGACGCTTCTGCTTCACTGTTGGGCCTGTCCGGTGCGGGCATTTCAGGGAGCCCTGCCCCTGCTAAAGCTACGAGCGAATAAGCTCGAGAGTCGCCCAGCAGCAAGTCCACTATTGGCTGGTCTGCTTGTTGACTGACGGCCGTCTCTAAGGAGACCAGGGCCTGCTCGTGAGGAGGGGCAGGTGTGGTGGGCGTGGCTTCACCCGAGGGCGGGGCAGTGAGGAAGCCTTCAGAAACACGAGGTGGGTCCAGGCATGAAGATACCCCATCCAGGGCCTGTTCACATTCTGTGTGGTGCAGATATTAAGGACAGAGATAAAGGAGATCATCATTTTCCCTGACATGATGAATTCCAAACGGTGCTTAAAAAATATATATGTATGTTATATATGTTATAACATTAAAACAGCATTCAGACTTTCAAAAATTCAGTCTTTACAGCAAGGAAATTCTTGAATGGCTTAGGAGCGATGTTTCCAAGCTTCACTGAGGAAGGCAGTAAGTTGTATAGTTATCTCCAGTAAGGGGGCTTACTATCCCATTCCCCAACAACAACACAACTTACTACCTCACCCCAGCACAGCCTCAAAGGGCCACGGTGCCGATTCTGAACCACGGGTAAGTATACTTTTGCTAATACATCGTGCAATCTCCCAACTTAATCTAGCAACAAATTGCTCTGCACTGCAAAACGCAATAAGGCAGCATTATAATACGCAGCGCATTACATAGTTGCATGGCAGAGACTTATTTAGAAAAAGTTGTATGTATAGCTTATTACACTGAATATTTGACAATAAACCTCCATGTGAGAGGATACCGAGGGGTTAACTGTGGTTAAGGAGGCCTGCTGCAAGCATGTTTACGCTGAAAAGGTTGTTTTTATATATTATAGACACACACACACACTGCGTTTGTCCATTCACTATTTGTGCACCTTCCTTCCCATTTCGCGACATACAAGCATTTCCAGCAGAAGAGGACGCGGATTGGTCTCCTCCACAATTCACAGATGTGTCCTGACGTCATGCAGTTGCCGTGGGAAAGACAGTAGACTGTATAGTTATCGCCCAGATCTGGTGTGATCCTAAAACTATACAAACTACTACCTCAGCCCATAGCAGCCAGTTCTGGACAACTCCACACAGCAGGACCAAGCAATTGCATCTCTGTTCCATAATCCACCAGGCCCAGGAGAGAGCTAACTTCTTAAAACAACAAAACACTTTAGTGGGTGAAAGATGTCAGCAAAAACTGCAAGGAAAAAAAATTAAAGAAAAAACCAAACCTAAAATATGCTGCATAAGTATTTACCCCCGTCAATCAAAGTAGGAAGCACCATTGGTAGCCATTACATCAGTCAACTTTACACACTGGCTTTGGGAAAATTTGCAGCCATTCTTCTAGGCAAATTTTCACATTGTCTTATTAAGGTAGGATGTTTGCTTATGGGCAGCCGTTTGCCATCGATCCCTAATAGGATTCAAGTCAGGACTTTGACTGGGCCACTCAAGGACACAACATGGGCTATTCTCAAGCCACTTCAGTGTAGGTTGGGCCTTGTGTTTTGGGTCATAGTCCTGCAGGCCTCATGCAGTTCTAAGTTTTCCTCTAGGATTAGTCAACGGCCAGTCCAGGATGTGTGTGGAAGTGCACCATCCATTTCTCAATTCTGACAAGTTTTGGGTTTGGTTTGTGCCAAAAGTGACGCTTAGCAGTTTTAATTTTGTCTTCTTTGACCACAAAATCTATTCCCAGTTGTTTGCAGCATAATTTGTATTATTTTAAACTGCATGAGGTTTGTTTTTCCTCAGAAATAGCTTATTTCTTGCCATTCTGCAGAAAAGGCCAGCTGGTTTATTGTTGACCCATCTGAATTTACACCTGTCTCAGTCTTTGAACCCCAAAGCTCTTTCAAAGTCATCATACGCTTCACAGAGATATCTCTAATGAGATTGTTGGTTTCAATCTATGCAGGAAAATCACTATGAGTGAGAAACCTTACATACAGTAGGGTTTAAAAAATAAGACTTTCATTGTTATTTAAAATTTTTGATAGAAAATCTTTTTTTTTTTTTCCCCATGTCTTCTGAGAACCACTGCTACCAGGTCTTTATCCATAAACAAACGAAAACAGAAAGATGCCATTACCAGCTGATGTTTGTCCAGCACTGTTGACTGCTCCCAGTCCGGAACCCTGGGAGGAGAGAGGGAACTTTAAATGGGCCATAGAATTCTCCCAGTATTCCCACCCGTCTTCTCGTACGTCCGGTTCTGATTTTCCCCAACTCGATGTCCCATGCCATGGCTTCTCTCTCACCTGCAGACTCTGTTCTCTGTCCGCCTCTCCTCCAGTGAGGCTCTTCTTGCTCAGCTTGGCCTCCTCTTCCTCAGCCAGCTGTCTCCTCCGTTTCTCCCTGCGCTCCTCCAGCTCCTCGTCCCGCAGGCTCTCCAGGTGCTGCAGGATGGGCACCTTCACCACTGAGGGAGAATCATCTCATTAAGGAGCAGGTATGACTTTGCTTCACCGTCTCTCCAGAACCGGACCACGGGCCTCAACGTGTGCAGACATGCTTTTACACAAGCTGAGGATTGCAATCTTGTTTTGGGACACAGGAGACCTAATCAGAAACTGGCTTACCTGCCACACAGTCATGCATGCTCTCAGCATCCAGCACTTTACACTCATCTGTCCATCGAGTTAAAGCTGTGGGGATACTGGAAAGGGTGCCTGAGAGAGAAGAGAGAGTGGAGTCTGATGAATGAACAGCCACTCCACATAATGATAAAAAAGGTGTTCCCTTAATTACTTTTTCACACATAAAATGGTCTTCAAACCCGTCTCAAAGATCATCGTATATACACTTTAACACCTGCTGAAAATGTACCAAAACCACACAACCCGCTAAGACTGTGAGGATTGTTAGCCTCAGGGTTTCCTCACTGAGCTTCTGCAACTCACCCGCCTGACCGCCTGTGCTGCTCTGTTCGTGGAAGAAGTCGTCCAGCAGCTCGTCGTCGGAGCGGGCGATGATGTGGACGTCCTCGTTACCGACCAGCAGGCGGGCGCGGCCGCGGGACTGCAGGGGCAGGGAGCTGGACAGCTGCAGGATGTCGGCGGCCGCACTGGGGCCCAGCAACCTGAGAGCCAGCAACAATATTCAAACCAACACATAGGTTTGTCATAAGGGATGATAGACGGGAAGAAGCGAGCGGCAGGCCTGCGCACCTCTGCAGGATGAGAGGAGGGTTGGGCTGGCGGTTCCCAGGGTAGTGGACGTGGATGGTGTGACCGGTGTTGGCAGTGAGCTGGCGGAGGGTGCGCTGACTTCTCCCAATGCCCTGGGCCAGGCGCCCACCTGTACCCGTCCCACCCAGCGTGAGGGAGCCGTGGTCGGCGTGCCGCACCATTAAGGGGTGGGAGCTGGGAATGTTGCCAGGGGAGGGTGGGATGTCAGCTGGAGAACAGCCGGAAAATAGAAGGACCGAAAAGTAAGTCCAAAAGCATGGATAACCACACGATGGCTCGTTCTGATGAAATCCCTACCTTTAAACACCATTACGACTGAAAACAGACACTATATTGATCGTAACCCTAACAATGCACATGCAACATGTGCTATTAAGTTATACTATGAAGAGTGTCTAAATTATTTTGAAATCTACTATCTCAGGAGGATAATGGCATGGTCAAGAATGTCATTACGGCCCTGAATTCCAAATTACAATAAAATACAAAACACTGCAATGCTATAAATACAAAACTGTTCTCAGCAGCTCATCACCTGTGGTGGAGAACATGTTGTCAAATTCTATGATGAGGTCATCGTCTCGGTCAAACCTCTCAAAGCGAATGTGAGGAGCAGCATTGATGTCTGGGTAGTCTTCATCCAACTCCATTTCTGAGCCTTCGTCATCATCGTCATCGTCCCCCTCTTCATCGTCCTGTCAGCAGATGGAAATACTTTTAGACTGTTACAGGGGTAGTGGATAGCAGTAGGAAGAATTGGTCTTCCTCCTTGTTAAAACTGACCTGATCATCCTCCTCCTCTTCCTCTTCCTCCTCCTCCTCATCCTGGCTGTCCTCATCCTCGTTGCTTCCACTAGAGTCTTCCTCCTGAGTGTGCTCCTCATCCTCAGGCTCCAGTATGTTCATGGAGTCTGAACATGGAGAGGGGACCAGTGAGACGCAGCGTGTCACAGTTTTAAAAACTGCCCAATGCAACTTCAGTGAAGAACAAATGTGTCAATACAGCTTACAAAGAACTCAGGTAGTTTGTAAGTACTGGCTCTATATACACAACAGTACAGTACAATTCGGAGAGAGAAAGGTGAAACGGTACAAAACTAATTTTCCAAGTTCTCACCCTCTCTGTTAGCCTGCAGAGTAGATGCCTGGCTGAGGTTTGAAGGAGCCTCGTCCATCAGCACATCCTCCTGTGATTCGTCCTCTGTACTACGCCCAACTGAACAGAACATACAGCCAACCAGGTACTCTGCTATTCCCAACGACACAGGTATTTATCTTGCTCTTCCCTCTACATAAATACTCTTTCCGTTTCTCGTCCTTTCCTTCCCCCAATCACTCCTCTCGAGTCAATACTCTCCCACAAAGTAAATTTCCCCATCACGCTCCTTCTCATTCTTACCAATGATGGTGCTGTTAACAGTCCCAGCATCTCTCTCCAACAGTTCATCTATCAAATCCACCAATTCATTCTCAACCTAGCAGATAAGGGGACAAAGTGTAGTTTCACCTGACTGTTATAAACAGAGTAAACGGTGGACAGACAGTTAGCAGGCAGTGTTCGGACCTGCGTCGTAATCGTAGCATCACGCACCTGCATCTCTTGTGTGCGGAGGACCTCCGGCTGCCCGGCCATGACCACGGCGTCAACCTCTGCTTCACCGTCCATCAAGTCGCCGTCCGTCCCCTGGGCGGGAGCACTGTCCTCTACTGGTTCTGCCTCTCCCACCTCCCCTGGGTAGCAGGTGAAAGAACAAACATTTGAGGTAGGTGCGAGCAATGGGCTTACGTACGTATTTCTAACTCAGTATCACAGCCTATACAGTGGCACGTTTACCACACAGTAAAGGCGATCTGCACTATTTGCTGTGGTTGCGTTACATGAAGATGTGACCCATTACCACTATTAATATTTATAACTCAAATAAACAAACAGTGGGAAGGGGGGGAAAAAAAACAAACAGGCGGATGTAGAACAGAAGGGTACCATTTGTACACCATAGTGTTCTACCCTTACCCTAGTGACTGATCAGTATAGGTTAATCATGCGTTTGTGCAGGAGTCTGAAACCGTCAGTGACAGATTTTTGTCAGTGGTTTTAACAGATGTTAATCTTTTCTGGTCTCATCTCACTGCCCCGGTACCTTGCTCCTGCGTAGCGCTGTGGCTGTCTCTGGCAGTGCCTGAGGTGTCGTGCTCCGTCTTATTCTTGCTGGAGCTGCCTTTGCCCCCGAACAGGCTGCTAGGCTGGTTCACTATCCGAGACAGCGTCTCCAGGGGCTTCAAAGCAGCGTTCACCGTGTTCGCCATGTTGGGACTGGAAAAATAGGGCAGAGCAATAAGCCGACCGAGCAGAGGCATGAGAGATGCCGTTGGAGTGTTTTTCAGCGGACGTACCTGGAGAGGTCGAGGCTGTGAGGCACGCGTGCCAGGTCATTCACCAGTCCCTTTTTTAGGAAGAGACGGATGATGTTGTTGACGCCGTTGTGCTGCGTCTTGGCAGTGGCTGTGCTGTAGAAGCTGGAGGTGGAGGGGCAGGACTCCATGATGGTGCTGATGATGCACATCACCGCCTGCAGCCTGTGAAATAAACGATTAGGACGTTCCTTAAGCATGACGTGCGGGACGTCCCAGGGAGCACCTCTAGTGTCACTCAACGCCTAAAAATAGGCACACAACCAGACACTGCCTCTGAAGGAGCACATCTCCAACCCCCACGCCTCACGATCACTTGGTAACGATCAAAAGCAACCGCATGAAACTACGGTCCCAGTAACAACCAAATCCATAATCAAAATGCAGCAGTCCTGCCCGCTCGGCTTCCCCACCTCGTCCCCCCCGTGTCCACCTCCTCACCGTGCATGCTTCTCGGTGCTCTCAGCCATGGCAAGCGCTCGGCTCAGGGCGGCCTTCACCTCATTCACCAGGGCCGCCTGAGCCTCGGTGCCTGTACCCGCTGCAGCCAGGCTGGCCAGGAAGAGACGTGCCAGGGCAGGGGTGTCCTTGTCCTCAGAGCTCTGGGTGTGAGGCAACAGGTGGTCCAACACAAAGGCTAACACGCTGCAGTCCTGTTGAGGACAGAGCGGGGTAAGTGAGAAGCAGGAGACATACACTTGTAGCGAGACAAGAGGGTTATTCCATTTGGAGGCTGGCAGTTTAGAATCAATACTGTGATAAAGTGAGGATGTATATTAAGTACTTGAAATTTACTTCGGACGTAACGAACAAAAAAAAAAAAAAGTATGACTTGCCATATATGTAACGTTAACACATGTGACCCCCAGTTTATATTTGGCTAGATAACAGTTTCCTTCCTTTTTGTACAAGCAGAGTGTTGAGGGATTCACTAAACAACAAAGATATGTGTTCCAAATGAGACTGGTGTACCTCCTTGATGAGCTCAGACTGGCCCGCCGTGTAGCAGTAGGAGGCGATTAGGGTGGCGATGCCCACGTAGGAGCGCACCAGCTCAGCCAGCAGCCTCAGGATAGTGGAGGTGGGCATCAGGGGCTTGCTGGCCTTCACCTTCGACCCTCGACCTTCATCTGCAGCAGTCCCACGGTCCCCCTCACGATCCTTCTTGCCTTCCCGCGTCTCCTCAGGGGTAGAGGCTAAGAGGGGGTGGAAGAATAGTGTAGGAGGAGAAACGAAGGGAAGGGCAGAGAGGGGGGTTGTGAAGGGAAAAAAGCAGTATGAATAAAGTCAGAGAAAGAATGCAAAGGTGAGTGTGTGAGATGCGTAGGCAGAGAAAGAAGAGTGAACCCACACAGGCTTTGTGGAGCGTGTAGAATGAGCATTTATACAGAGGAGCTACCGTCTGTCTTACCCTCACCCTGAGGTGTGCCAGACTGAGACGACTCTGCTGCACTTCCATCTGCTGAAAACACCTGGGTCTGAGAAGGGGGAAAAAAGAAATAATCACAGGATAAGCATGTTCATAGACACTCCTGTCCAACAAGGCGCACACACACACACACAAACAGACACCAATGCAAGCACACAGACACACAGACACGAATGCACGCACATTACACACACGAATGCACGCAGAAACATGCATGTAGACATGAATACAGTAGGCACATTACACACATACAGACACGAATGCACGCAGAGCAGACTCACGTTGATATTGAAGGCAGTCTGGGAGTCAAAGTCACTGCCCTGCCGCGTCAGCCTGTACTGCTGGTAAACATCATCCCCGACGTCCTGCAGGATCTGACACAGATCCTGACTGCCCGGCGCCGCCACCTGCCGAGTCTCCCCTCTATCTACTGACACACAGGAAGCAGAGAGGGGGAGGAGTAGAGAAGGGAAGCACAGGGAAAGGAGTAGGAAGAGTTTCAATAGGAATCTTATGTAAAACATCAGAGAAGGAGAAAGCAAGCTTTGACGTTCTGAAATCATTTGGTCACGCACAGCAAGACACTACTGAAGCACCCATTGAATGAAATCCTTTTGGTACCTTCCTCAGGGGCGTGGTAGGCGGCCAGTGCATTGAGCATGTCATAGATGACCTCCCTGATGGGTTCAGGGATGGGGGGCAGTGGAGACAGCTTGAGTGGGGTGGTCTTCACCAGCTGCACTGCGTTGGGCGCCTTGATCCGCTGGTTCTCAAACTCGTCGTCAGAGGCTGGCGCAGAGGAAAAAAAACGGGCAATCGGCACTCGTGCTACTACAGGCGCCATGGCACCAACAGGTTTAAATGGAGTAAACCCCGGTTTCCTCACCGGTCCCCGTGCCCCGCGGTGCAGGCAGGGCGATGCGGATGCAGCCGTTGGCCGTGTCGGTGAAGCACTCGGGGTTGCGGCAGGCGGCGGGCCCCAGCACGCGCAGGATGTAGTTGATCTCCCGAGAGCCCAGGCTCCCGGACACCACCCCCGAGGTGGTGCTGCCAGCCCCACTCGTCACGGCAGACCTCACCACCTGGGACGGAACACACTGGGCTTACCTTTCTACAAAAACACTTCAATTGGCTTACATGATGAGGATAATGTTGGATTTTATTCACTTTTAAATAAATTACGTTATTAATGAGATTGATAAGATTGGGCTATTCACATTTTATAAAATTGTAGTTAAAAACAAGGACTAAGATCCTTCCACCCCTGCGATAAGATTTAACAAGGCTACAGAGAAATGACAAGCTGTATTAGGCTGAAGGGCCTGTTTGATATTAATATTATTATTTAAATACGCTCTGTGAAACAAGTAGAACCAAAAGCTTGTCAGGCTACAGAGAAACAAGAAAAATACAGAAAAGTGGCAGCCAAAATAATTTCCGCTTGGCTTCCCGGGCACCAGCAGTCTCGCGGTACCGCCTGTGTAAAATGATAGGTGGCTCAAAGCCAACTAGGATTTAAGAAGACAAGTCGTACACCCACACCCTCACTGTTGGTGGCAACAGGATTCTAAGCGATGACCCGAGACGCATTAGCAGAACTGCCCATCCCAAATACGGGAGAAAAAAAACGAAAGAATCAGCAATTCCAAATCGGAATACCCTTTCAGGCACGGCGGGGCATACCTTCTCCATGGTGTGGCGCAGCGTGGCGGGGTCCTCGATGATGTGACGGAAGAGCAGCGTGACCA
>JAOYSI010043556.1:0-12039 GCA_025775065.1 Hiodon alosoides | reverse complement strand
CCCCCCCCCCCCCCCCCCCCCCCCCCCCCCCCCCCCCCCCCCCCCCCCCACTAAATGGAATTGTTTCACTAAAATGACCACTAGATGGCACTCTCTACTAATTCAATTTCATAATCTCTGAAGAAAAACGGTTTCACTCTGATATGTGTGCCTGGGGTAAATTTATCCAACACAACATTAGACGAGACGGAGAAAAATACATTAAACTCAGTGAAATAGACATTGCAATTACTGGGTTTGTACTAAAACAAGTTTCTGTGACAAGGAACCATTTTTATTTCCATAACCATGACTGTAACTGTCCTTGAGGCCTTGCAAAATCTCTGAATATACATCTATATCCTGAAAAATAGAGCTCCCGTATAGCTTCCAGACCGCCAAGGGGCTCGACTTGGTTGCAATTTATTTATTTATTTTTTGCAATTATCAGCAAGTTAAACACTGAATTCATATACTCTCCCTCCCCTGGACTGTCATCTGTAAACCATATTTTGGATTTTCTTCAATCTTTTTTTCTCCCCCTCTGCCGGGCATGAGAGCAACAAGCTGTGGCAATTACAAAGAGGGGTATCATCTCCAGTGCAGTCCTGGCAGCACGAACCAGGAACCAAGGACAAACCACCTGTAGTGCACTGTTGACTATCCCTCCAGCCTCCCACACTGAAGCTGTTGAGCTATCAACTCAGTTCCTTATTGATTACTTTATTATTCCGTTTTTTTACATGTGTCTGGTATAGGAGTTCTTTCGACTGTGTCTTGGGTCAGGGAATATTTTTCCAGTTTTTCCCCGTTTGATACTGAGTTTTCAGTTTTCTCTGGAAAATGCCATCTGTTCAGGATTCTGGCTATCAAATTTTCTTTAAAGTAAAAATGCGCTATAACAAATAACGTTCAATTGGCTCATTTTAAAGAACGTTACCTGATACGCAATAGAGGGCGCCAGTGTCACAGGAGAAAAGTGACAGATTTGTTTTCAAGCTTAAAACTGGTTTTAAAATGTTCTCACAATCATCAGGGTATGGGCGCCCTCGTTTTAACGCCCGCACGCTCCCTGCGTACCATTACAACTAGACATTTTACAGTGTTTAACCAGACTTTCTGTTTTATAACCACTAATTCATCACTTCTGTACTTGTCACAAAATAATATTAATCTAATTTACTTATGCGTCCTTTCCAGTACAGAAAATATGACCTCCTTAAAAACACGAGTTGTTTTGCATAATGACAGATGGTTGGATGGATGGAGGAGAAGTGTGGGAAAAATTAATTATAATCATAGTCTATTTGTCTAAAAGGCCGAATCCTGCACACTGAACGGGAAACTGACACTACAAAATCGTGTCGATCTGACGTGCGACGGTGTTTAGTTTGCAACGCAACGCAAATTAAAGTTTGAGCAAACGCAAACTGAAAGTACGACCAGTCAAAACCAGTTTCGCCGAATAGAAACATTTGGGAAAGACTAGTTTTACCAGAATTATAATTAATGCTTCTTTTCGCGAGATAACATTTTTCCGATATTATTTAGACATTTTTATAACTAATATTGTATCACTCATTTTCTTACCAAGCAAGTGTGTTCAAGTGTGAATGAACCAAAGCGCAATTGAAGTATGCAATAACACAGTAATGTTATCAACTGTAACATATTATAAAGGTAATATATACCTGTTATTTTCAAGATTTAGTTCATGGGTATGCGTCACGTTGGCTATCCATCTCCAACAGAGTCGGGTCTGCAGAAGAACATTTTGTCTAGTTTTAGTTAACGTTATTGTGTGGGTGAAACTAACTAAAGCCATACAACTGTCAACGGTTTACCAAAATAACGTTTATAAATGATTAGGTAATGCATCTATGAAATGCATCCTTGAAACGAACCAAAGCTATTTTCGAAATAAATTAGCTAGCAACTGAGATTAGTGGACCACTTTCCTTTTCGATGCCAAGTTGTCTTTAATAACGTTACCTTTCTAGCTTTGTTTTGCAAGCGGTGAATTGTGCTTTATTATTAATATTTTTATTGTGATGGCAGTATAATACGCTTTAAGATGGTTGAGCCTATTTGCATGTCAATTGTTTAGAGAAAACTGGATAGCTTTATAAAATAATCCAGCCGTCTCTCATCTCCCTTGGCCAGGAAAGTGCATAAACGGAACATAAATATGAAATATTAAAACATAACAAACAATATCATATGTTCACTTCGTAATGTAGCAATATTTGACAAGGTAGGACATTACATTCGTGTGCCACGGTTTGCTACGGCAAGAGAAAAGTTGGGGTTGTGTGCGCACCACAGGAAAAATCCTATTGCCAACAGTTCGTCTGTCTGCAGTAGCCATTAATTACTGAGGGACAGGATACTTGACTTGCAGATAAAAGATCAATTGAATGCCAAAACATTCTACCATGTAAAACCCAGTAGAAAACCCGGCAGAAAAGAGTGGACACTTAGTACTCATACTGGTTACCCTGGCTAGTTATGCTATGGAGACACGTATGTATATGACTGAAGATTTCATTTTCCTTACATCTGATAAAATGTTTCTGAAAACTAAAATATGTTTATTTAATCGAAATGCTACGGAAAATATGCTTCTCGTCGTTGCTTAAACGGCTCTGGTTAAAGTAAATTCCAATCTTTAGAACGGCAATTAATACAAAACGACAGCCCTGCTTATAAAAAATAAATAAAAAATAATGGGGCGACGTGATTAGCTCGAGGGTGAAATTTCTGTAAAACACAGTCCATGAATTATGCTATAATAGGGAGCCACGTATCAAGGTCTAAACCTTCGAACTCGTACCTTTACAAGTCCTTCTGTGGCCACTATAATCTCAGGGAATTAATGTATCAAAAAAAGGTTTTAGTACAGAAATAACTAATAATAGTCGTGCAACAGTCCACATAAAGCCAGAATATGATTATATCTAGAATAAAATAAAATAAAATAAGGGCACTACTTCAATAAAATCTGTGATAACAAATTAGTCGCACCTCATTGTCTCAATATCTACAATAAGTAGAGTTACTGGATCCAATCAGTGGACATTGTGCTAAATTTTCTTTCTATTTCACAGACAGGAATGTCTTGAAAGTAGAGAACAGTCCACAGTTGTACTCAATCAGAACCAGGACACAAGACTGTTCGCATTATTACCACTGGTTTCCCTGGTACCAGACGGTGTGGTACCTGCGAGAGGGTAATTCCCACAACAATTTTTACCCAACACTCAGAATTTCGCTCCAGGATTCTTAGCTCTTTGCACCAAAAGATGATTTTAACATGCTATATAGCATTTCCAACAAAGAGTAAAACAAATCCCCTGAAAAAAGAGACACAGAAAACAGCTGGTCTCAGCAAATCCAATAATAAGATTTGCTGATAGCCCTTGAGCATGCAACTGAAATCACAGAAATAAACAACAGGGACATGTGTAAGCGCCTGCAACCACAAATGATACAATGCAAAACACAGCACACTGGGCCTTAAGACAAACACTAAACTTTTCAAGGGGCAGGCACACATTGGCTCTCATTCAAAATCCATTTAGTTATCCATATTAATTTGAGATGATTAAAAAAAAAAAAAAAGGTTGTTTTAGGCACTCAAAATTAAAAACAAACAAATGAAAACTATCATGGGTTTGCAATAAAACAAAGAAATATATTAATTAAACACAACTGCACACAGAAAGCAGAGGGCCTTTAGGTCCCTACCAGGTAGTGACCTCATGTTGCTCACATTAACTCTTTTGGCATCTGCTGGCTTCAGAAACTGTCTGCATTTAACTGGAAATGCTGAAAACCTGCTTGGAAACTGAGGCATAAACACAAAACAGTGAATCAATTTACTCTAGGTCATTTTGAAACAAAGAATATAGGACCTAGCTATTATAAACTGGCTGTGACCTGCGCATGACCCCTGGTTGATGGTTGTGAGGCCATTGAATCTACCACGACGGGTGAGGGTGGAGGGGGATGGTGAATTCAGATTCTTCTGTCACAGCTGAAGAGGGCTCGTTCCAGAACAAAGCCCCTAATGCAAAACAAGCATTAGAGATTCACATTCAAACCCAAGCTATAACCAACAGCAGACTGAGCCACTGTTGCCGTTTCTCTGTGGCAAATGATTAAAGGCATCCCTGTGTTTTCCCTATTTCTTGCGTGTCCCTTACGATGGCTATCGAACAAAACACCCAAAGGAATACACCCCGGGCCCGGGGGTAATCTTGGAGAGGGAGAGAGTGAATCTCGGAATTTGGGGGCCGACCACATTGCTAAAAGCAGGCAGCGCCCGACAGCGTAATTAAGAAGATTATTTTGTAAAATGCAACAAGGCCCATGTTGAATATGTCATAGGAGCCCCAAGGCTCTGAAACGGCCTGGAACAGGTCTGGGATCATAGTAAAGGCGACAGGCGAGAGTGCTGGCTCCACTGGAGTAGGGTTGGGGGGGTTGCAGCTCCTCCCGTGGCCTGTCCCACAGCGCCCCCCGCAGCAGTTTGCACTGCTCCCCGTCGAGAAAGGGCTCTGGCACACTGGCCCCCGGGTTGAGATGGATTGTTGCGTTGCTGTTAACCACAGGGACACACTGATCATGCACAGTAATGACCCAGCTCATAAACCAGCCCACCCTCCACCCACTAGCCCCCCATTGTATTCTATCCACCTACCCCCGGAAACCAGAATTAGCTGTCAAATTATAACCATGGCCCTTTTGAGTTTCATCACTCAGATAAAAGCAGTACAGTTTATACACACAATTAATTGAACCTCCGTGATAACAGTAGTAATAGCAACACAGATGATATTTTAACAACTGAAACCAAGCAGCAATGAAAACATTTTAAAGAGCTTTACCTAATGACACACAGGACAGCTTTGAGGCGTCGCAGCCGAAGATCCTCATTATTGCCCAAGAACAAGGAAGGGGGGACAACATAAAACTAAAGAGGTTATTCTGGGGACCTGGTTCATGAGCCGACAGACTGAGCCCAGAGATATAAAGGCAGCTTAACAGACCAAAAGGGCATTAAATAAACCACATTTAAAAAGACATACTGAAGCCTTCCCTGCCCCACTGGCTAGCTTGCTACATATGCACCCTGATGACCGGGAGGGCAATCAAGGAAACACATATAGACAGATTGCCACTATCACCAAACTAGTAATATGGTACTTGCCAAAAATCCCATTCTAATCTGTAATTTTTTCCAAGCTGCTACAAAAGGTTCTGGTAACTCTGGCTGCCGCATGTTACAGCATTGTTGCAAAGAATGTTAGAGCGGGTGCTCTCTGCAGATACGGTACTGTGGAGCGGCCGGATTTCTCATTTGACAGTGTCTGTGGCTCCAGCAAATTGGATGTCGGCTGATAGTGGAACACCCATTCAGTGAATGTGAAAGAATACTTAAAGACACAAGGGGAAATTGCTTTTTTGCAATAACACAATGTTATTGAGAACCATGTCACCGTGACTAACAAATCATTGATAGCAAAACTTAAACAGAAAAATATTCATTAGATGATAATGTTGGTCTAAGGAATAAAAATAAAGCGTCATCAAGTCACACCGAAAAAGCACAGATTTTATAACTGCAAACGAATACCAAACTTGAAATCCAGGAGCTGAAAATGGTTTAAATTTCCGAAACGGGTTAATTTACATATGTAATGGTTAGCTGGCCATTTTAACGGTTATTTGTTTGAATAAAAGCGTGTTATTGGGGCGAATCACTCGATTGAATAGAAAAGTCCACAGAAGAAAAAAGGAATGAGTAAATTAAAACAATAGCCCAGTACACATAGCAAGTATGAGGGACAACCCAGTCATTGAGGCTTCCAGCATAGGAGCTTTTTAAAAACCAGTGCATTAAGTTAATAGAGGGCTCCCCCCAATTTGGAAACATGCAGGGAGGGTGAGGAAATATGACCATCTCTTTTCCACTCTGCAGGCTACACAGCTCACACGAGAGGTTCAGTGGTGATTGGAGGAGAGGCACGTCCCTCTCGACGGGACTGCAGACGCCCAGGAAGCCGGTAGGAGACGTTCGTTAGCGACAAGCCGAGAGAAGCCCTGCCCTGGTCACAACCAGCTACCAACATGAGTCGGATTCAAACCCGCAAACTCCAGCTCATAGTTCACAGGCAAATTTCTTTACCAACTCAGCCACTTGGGAGGCTGCCTGCCCTTTTCATTATTTTTTATTATTTTTGGACCTAATGTCCATTAGTGTAAATGTGGTTTCTGCCCAGGTCTAGCAAATGGTGCTGTGATGCTCCACTGCAAGCTAATGAAACCCTGTAAGGTTGCGCCCATTGTTAAGTATAAGATAAAATAAAAATCATTTCCTTAAAGCTACATTTTGGAGTAAAAAAAAAAAAAAAACCTGCAGAGAGACAGGAGGCCCCAGGCAACTATATCCCAACCAGGACAGAATGGATCGTTTAAGAAGCATAGCTGGGTTGTTGGGTAATGGTTGAGACAAAGGGTACTTTTTTTTTTGCAGTGCTCCCTTAGAACACGCCCGTAACACGTAATTCATTTGTGTTAAGAAAAACTTGCATGTAAATAGCCCGCTGTTGCCTCGAGTACTCTGCTATCCCACAGCCCTGTCACAATCCTGCTGATCACAATATCCTTCCTCAGCGGCTCCCAAGACGACCGAAACCACAGGTGTGTCCACCGTACGGGACAAGCGCAGAAACTCTACGCTGTTGATTTAGTAACGCAGAATCCAGGTAGATTCATAACTCAGAAATGTAATAACATTTTAAACTAATTTTAAACCGGCCGCCGGTCTGAGGAAGAGAAAAAAAAGGGGAAATTTTTAAAAGTGCACCGTTCCATAATTGCTTTCAGAGATCCGTTTTAGGCCAGTTTGGCGAATCTGCAACATTTGTTTTCACTGCAGCAAATCTAGGCGTTTGTGACCATCATATCAAAGCCATACCATTGGATGAATCATTACTTTACATTCAAAACCCCGAAAGGGGTCACAAGTCAATGTCTCATCATGTCACAATGGAAAGATGCGCCCTCTCCATAAGAACCATCATTATATTTTAAGTAGGTCATTTTTATTCAAAGGCTCTAACAGAACTGGCAGCTTGTTGTCACTGCTCCGACTCGTAGCTCTTAGCCTGTCGAAACCAAAACGGATCAAACTACACTGAATAAAAGTTTAAAAAAATAAAGAAATAAAGATAAATAAAGAAATGATAAGGTGACACTACATATCCTATAACGAGTACCAGAAAAGTAGTGTTAAAAAAATTGTCACATTATACATCAACGGACGCCTGTACAGTGTTCTCAAAATGTAGAGAGCTATACGCTTGGCTTGTTAAAACTTCCAATGCTGAACTGCACCATAATCTGAAGTGTCGTTCCCATGCCTCTACCACAAAGTAAGACACTGCAGGATTTTATTTTTATTTCATTTTATTTTTTATCTGAAAATCTAATTCCGGGGTCATGAATTATTAAAGACTCTCTTCGGTTGATGAATATCAAATACATTACAAGCTTAGGAATACGTACGGTGCAGAATATTATAGACTTAACCAATACTAAAAATAAGAATAATAATAATAAAAGTGCAAAAATGATTTTTTTCCTGTAGGCGAACACATATAAATATGTATAAACTTTTTTGGATAAACTTGATTAGGTATGCCTACCTAATAGCGTTTTGGTCCCCCTTTTCACCTCAGAACAGCCTGAATTCTTTGGGACATGGAGTCAAAGAGTCGAAGGCACGCCACAGGGATGCATATCAATTCCATTGTGTCCTATAATTTTTGTAAATTGGATGGTGGAGGATCTATACTTCAAATGGCTCGTTCCATCTCATCACACAGATGCTCGACTGGATTAAGATCTGCTGACTGGGAAGCCCACTGCTGTAAGCTGAATTCACTGCAGTGATTCCGGAACCATTCCTGGCAAATCCTAGCCATTGTGGCAAGGAGCATTATTCTGCCGGAAAAGGAACCAACTCACTGCTGCCATCAAGGGATGCACCTGAACGGAAATGTGTTCAGACTCGTAACAAGGGACCCAATGCGTGCCTCGAAAACGCACCCCCACACCTTCACACCGCCGTCACCAGCCTCCAGTGTTGACACCCAGCAGGATCCTAGTCAATCCATCAGTGTGAACAACGGGAACGGGGATTCATCGGACCAGGGGACATTCTTCCACTCATTCGTCTTGTGTCTGGGTTCGCTTACAGGAGTGGCACCCAGCTAGTTTGTTGGCTGCCATACCCCATCTACACATCGTACAATCACTTCTGCATTGTGTGTTGTGTATTTTATGGGTGGTGGACCATTCACAGGACACCCATATCACTGTTGTGTGTGAAAATCCCATTCAAACCTATGGTCGTATTCGACCTTCCCGTTAAAACTCACAAATTGCACTCAAAGCGACACCATAGGTACCAGCCTACCCACTTTAAATAGCAGAGTCAACTTTGAAGCTGTTGCTGGCGGCACAGTCTATTTTATTGGAATGCGGGGTTGTACCAAATAATGTGGCCACTCAGTGTATATCGCTGTAGTCTGAATGAATCTTTCCATGGACAGACAAGTATGAAATTGTGTTAGAAAGAAATACCGATCTTAACCCAGTCTCTGTTCCTGGGTGGAGCTTGGGACTACATTGCTATTTATAAGTATTTAATGATCTTTTAGATAATTATGGATTCATAAATTAATGTCCGTGTGAGTAGTCTAACAGTCAAGTTTAATATAAACCGATCCACATCTTGATACAATTCAATATTGAGCTTTGGCCTTTATTTTCTTGCCTAGAAGGGAAAATTCCACAGTAAAAAACACTGTATTTTGCTTACAGTGCAGCTGCATGTGCTTAAACGCATAGAGAGGCCAGTGATAGACATGCACAGCGCTGTGGCGGTCTAGCTTTGGCTCGCTGTGACTCGTGATGATGGACGAGATGACTGATGAAAATGCATGTGGTCACTGATGGGGCTATACCTGCCGTAGAAATAAAACCTCCAGGTTCACTCAAAGGGCACTTTCACCCCCACTCAGCCAACAAGTAAATGTAATACTGACGTGTGATATTTGGATATTTTTGAGTCTCATGTTAGACTAACACACTGTTAGATACTTGAAACTCAATATCTGGATCTCACAATTGTAGTCCTGAAATAGAGGGAATCCTGGCGCCAAAATGATAATTAAAACAGAGATCCAGTTTTGGGTTTTGTTTATTTTTTTGTTGATATCTGCTGATACCAGCAGTCGAAATTAGAAAAATAAACTAAAACACAAAATAATTGCTTGATAAAAATAATGTAAATAGTATGATAACTATATTAAACCTAAAATTTACCCACCTGGGTACTTATAAAAAACCTATACAACATCCCCTGCTGCATAACCTGTCAATCGTAAAGCCATACAGGTTCTGATATAGATGAGGGCCGAACCAATCGGTTCAATAAATTCCCTGGTGTTCAGGAATAAGACAAGCAGATTAAATTTTTACCACTTTAGAAATCTTGTCAGAGTAGAAATCCATGTCTCTGTCATGTCCTGGACACCTCGGTAAACTGGAAATTTTAGTGAGCATCAAAGCAATTTGGAAACTTGTAATGGAAATACAAGGTGAAGTGCTCAGCTTTCGAGACAGATAAACTCAGCAGCGAAGGAGGAAATCATTTTCCCCAATGCGCATAAACTTTAAAACTCCCACAAATTGAACTCCCATAAATTTTAGGAAGGAAAAAACTGAACGCAATACAAGTAATTTATTTTGGACGGAATCTCTTAACCAGACCAAATGTATATACATCCTGATACAAATGCAGGTTGCTAAAATGCACTTAATTTGGCATGATAGAGCGAGTCCATGCTTCAGTGAATGTAATTGAGTTTGTGACCCATTTCTTAAGAGGAAAATTGTTACTTGGGACATTGCCACTATACATTTTAATGGAATGCAACAGACTATCACCAAATACAGCGCCCTCCATATTTAATCATGCCCTCGTTAAATATAACCAATAACATGATTCAGGTAGAAAGAAAATGAGTGTGGAATATTTTATTTTTTCCTCAGCTAAATTAGAAAGTGTATTTGTACCCCAAAGTACCCCAACTAAAAGAGCAAGACAATTTGTTTTCCACAGAATGGAGAGGTATTTAAAAAACAAAATAAAAACCCTGTAAGCAAAACACAACCAAAATAACCACAGCCTGAATCAAATTTCTCTTCTCCTATCTTAGTTTTTGTGCTAGAATGAAGCTTGTTTTCAATTCATCTGAGCAAAAACAAAAGTTTGGTTATTTATAACTGTATAACAATAAGCTACCCATCACAACCTATTTCTGATATTTTTATTTCTGGTTAAAAAGTTCATAAAGACAACCTGATCCTGTAATGGGTGGTTAGCTAGTTAAAATGCTACATATAAAATTCTGATTGCTTTATAATCAATAGGTCCTTAAACCTAATTGGTTCCCCCTATTGTTTTGTTTATATTTGACATGTCCCTAAACCTAAACCTAGTCCTCTCTTATTGTTTTGTACACAGCACAGTGGATAGGTCTAGTGCCTAGCCATGGTCAAAACACTGCGTAAGCAACACCGTGCAAAAAAATAAAAAAAATAAAAATAATGTCCTCTATACACATTGATTGACATTCTGCCAATCAAAAAATAAGAAAATAACAGGTTTATAACACAAATAAATAATTTTATCAGTTGACTCAGCGAGCTGACACCAAGCCAAGAGCTACTCCATCTTCCGATGGTAACGATGACAAAGGCCTGTCAAAGACCTAAAAATAAGGGAGGAGGGAAATGACACAATCCTTGTGTTTGCCTGGGGCCGCTGGCCTTCTTTGCAGCTGGAATTACTAAAATATAAAATTCCCAGTTCACTGAAAATCACTGCATGATTAAGGGTTAGTTCCGTTTAACTTCCCTTCATAATGCATGCACTACATACGCTTCTAAAATAATTATTGGTCAGTACTCTGGCAAGTTAATGTTATGTTTTTAAAATTCAACCAATAACACATTAGGGACCAAACCAAAACATTTTCACAACCCGCTCATTACATTTAATAAAATTGAATTCAATCCAGTTCTCTCTGTTTTTGTAAGTATCTGATTTATACTACTCATAAAAATAAATAAATAAATCTATTAGATATAGTTATGAAAAGTCCAATCGGCGGGTTTGATTGGGTCCCAGCCATAGCCGGCTGCCATTGTTTATCATTAAAGCCCAGGTTAATTTTGCTGGACCCCATATGGTGCCCATTACTTCCTAGACCTTATTTTAAGTCATTGATTTAGTTAAGGCAGATCAATTGCAGGTAAAACCTACTTCATTTGGAATATGGTCATGCCATTACAAAAACAAGATGTGAAATATTAAAGATTTTGAAGACAATTATACTGCTGATATTTACCTATTGTATTGTCTTGCATAATGTGACGTCTGGAGGTAATACAGTTACAAAAAAATCATTTTAAAATTATTTAATAGCAAACTGACTAAGCTCGAAAATTTCAGACAACACCCAGAGGCGATATGTTCATAAACAGACACGGGGAGCAAGGACAGTCGTTACCTGCCTGATTATTCAGAGCCTGGTGGTTTACAGGTCGCTGGTTTGCCTCAGTCACATTCACTTGGCCCCCGAAGCGCAAACCAACTCTCCCTCTCTTTCAACATCACTAAGGCAAATGTGATTCATCCAGGAATATGGGGTGCTCGTGCACGGCACAGTATGTCTGTACTGGGTTATATCATCCTGTCTGTGTCAGCAGGCCTACAGAACACGGGCTCCTATCTGCGTTTCCACATTCTGTATTTATGATCCATCTTTGCAGTAAATCATCAAAAACTGCGGTGTGGGGGACGGGTTTAATAGGGTGAATCAGAGGGGTGTGGGGGGGAGGGACAAAGAGGCAAACAGCAGAAACAAAACCAACAAAGAAAAAGTGGTATAGGTGGGGGGGGGGGGGGGGTGGGTGGGGGTG
>JAOYSI010043545.1:52186-62865 GCA_025775065.1 Hiodon alosoides | reverse complement strand
TCAACAAGGGCACCTTCAAGGAGCAGAACGACAAGCCCTACTGCCAGACCTGCTTCATCAAGCTCTTCAGCTAGGGCTGTTTATATGTGTGGATGGGTGGGTATGAGTAAGTGTGGGTGAGTGGTCCTGTTTGCTTGTGTGGGTGAGTGATTGGGTCTGTGGGTCAGTGGTTGTGTGTGTGATTGGTCAGTTTTGGGTGAGTGAATGCTGGTAGGTCGGGAGTCAGGGGTGACGTCAGAGTGAAGATGGAGTTTAGAAGTCACTCCTCAGTATTGCCAGGAGGAGGATTGTTTGTACTATTCAGATGGAGTGGGTTGGGGATGTCTGAGGGGCCTCTGTCTGTGGTTTGCTGCAATCGCAGTGCAGGCAGGGTTCCGTTTAACATGAGATGTTCAGAGGAGCATGAATTTATAAATGCCAAGAAAGTTTTCATTAGTTGGTTTGTTAGGGAAATATTAAGATTAAGTGCAGATACCCATTAAACGTTAAACACTGCATGGTTTTGAGGTTGCTGCTCACTGGCTGAGTGTCTTTTGGAGGCCTTTAGAAACATGTATTAATAAATGGGCCCTGTTAAGCTGTATGAATTATGTTTGTTTGTGGTTTAAATCATGTGAAACATCCCCTACTTTCATGAGGGCTTGCCTTAGCCTCATGACAATTGTAATGCAATCTAACACTGTTGGCCAAAGGCCTTTTGAGGTTTCTGTCGCTTTTGGAATTTCATCTTAACAGGGGCACAAAATCTAATTAAACTAATGTGAGATTTGATTATTTTAGCATGAACTCGGAGTAGGTCAGTAATCGGATCTATTTTTGTATCTCACGCACAGGTGTATCTCTCTCTCACACACACACACACACACACTGCAACTCTCTCACAAACATAGACACACACATAAACAGAAAAACTACTACCCCTTTTCTATCGTTCCGTTTTCTCCCCTATTGGAACCCTAAAAACATCGGATACATTTCAAATCCTGGTGTCGTCTCAATACCATATCTTCTAATATTTTTGTAAGCTTTTCTTATGGAATTTTTCACGTTTAACAAAAAGGAAACCGGCAAATATACTCTAATTATTCTGAATATAAACACAGACTTGCACCATACACTGAGATGTAGGTAACACACATGCTTGGTTATGTGTTAGTGTGGGCTTTGTTTTTTTTTAAAATGCAGATCACAAATTCTGCTAACCGAACAACCAGCAATAAAAGGGCAGAATTTTGTGTACCCAGCATTGACTCCAGTATTTAAGCTGGATCTGTGTTCTTTGCCTGGAAATGCTGGTTTCTGAAATCTAATGAAATGTGAAAGTAAATCTTTTTCGTTTGGAGGGGTAGTATTTTTGTGTGGGGAGTAATGGCCTTTGTCACTGCTGGTGCGACTTGGAAATCTTAAAATGCCCTCCTCTTTCTGCCGCTCATATGTGCAAGTTTTTATTGATTTTTGTTGAACGGAAAACCACTCTGTGACTCAGCGAGATGTTGTGAATTTGAATTTGTTGTATCTTCAGGAAAGACGTTTTGCCGAGGAGATAATTGTGACAACACTGTAAAATGTTTCTTCTATGACATTCTATTTACTGACTAGTAACTAGGTGGTCTGTCATATTTGTCCCTCTGTCTTCAAGGCAATCTAAGGTTATACTGGAGCTGCAAAACTGCTGTTTTAAAGCTATATTTTGTTTGTAGTTGTGCTGTAACAATTCCTGCTTGCTCAATTTGCCATGAATTTGATCATTCTGTGCAAGTCTTAAAGTCTGTTCAGGATTTTTATGGCAAGAATTTGTCATAACGTTTAGTTTTTTAAAATTGTTGCCATTTTGAGATGTCAAGACTATTTGCAATGCATTTTTGATTAGTGAATATGGCTAAGCTGAGAAGCAAGGCTTTCAAAGTAATACGAACACAGTTTGTCACTTCAGCTCTCAAGTTTGTTGAACACGAAGTAAAGCATGCAGCTGACTAGTTCTGCAAAGGGCTTACACACAGACACAGACACCCAGCCTGAGTCAAAATAAAAGTCCCAGAGTGTTGTGATCCAGAGATTGTGAAAATGCCTTTACCATTTATTTTCATTGATTTTTTTTAAACGGTTTGTGCCAAAATTTCAATGCAAATGTCTTCTACACTGTGCCATTTGCTGGCAGGCTGGCCCGCCTCCTGCTGCAAAGCCACAGGCTGCGCTATCGTGATGTCACAGGCAGCGCCATTGTGACGTCACAAGAGGACGATGGTATCCCAGTATCCCAGCTCCTGCCCATCCTGCTTGTTCTGGAATGCCATTGTCCCTCTCACGTGATCGCAATAGGGGCATCACAGATGTCTTCAGTTTTTTTTGTATTTCGGATACCCATCAAAACAATTTAATCATCACTCCACAGTGGAGTTTATACAACTATAATGGGCTATATAAATAAAAGTGAAACCGGTTTATATCAATCTAGAGATGACAATTAAGATCTTCATTTCTGATAGGTTGGCTTTTGAGGACTGGACTGAACTCCCTTTACTATCTATTGGATTAGGCGTGGACAGTTCTGCCTCAGTCGCATATTAGCACTATTGTACACTGGTGGGATTTTGTTAACATCCCTATCCTATAGAGGCATTGTAGCTTTAATGTCTTCTCACACAGAACCTCCCTCTAATTTGTGGATGTAATATAAGCCTTATATAAGCAGTTTACATTTTGATCATATCTAATAATCTTTTATTAACCAAAGGGAACTTTTTAACAGATTATTTTTCAGCCAGTTATTGAGTCCTCTCTGTTCTTTCCCATGTCTACGGGTCAAACGCTACAGCCCTTATGCTTTTGGTCTGTGGATTTCTGATTTGTTTTGTTTAATGTGAATACACCAATAAAAAAGGTTTTGGTATTCTTTATGTGCATTTGGTGGTTTCTTTACAGATAATTCCCAAAGCCTCGCGAGTGGCTTATTTAGTAAAGGTGCTGGCCTGAATGCAGACTGAGCTGGAGTTAAGGCTCTTGCTTAAACGCTTTGGCCTAGGTCTGCAGAATGGCACAGAGAGAAGGTTTTGGTAAAACTACGCTGCCTGTTCTCAGACAAGGACCCAAGGCACTGGGTGTGTGATAAGAGGTTGGGGCAGAAAAGTGAAGGTGGAAAAGTACGAGTGAGGAGAGAGCATGCGATTTGTGTTTGGGTGCTATCCTCTCTTGCAAGACCAATAAATTATCTGAAAACTGCCTCAAGGGAAAATCTTTTCTTGCCTCATTAAAAGAATCTGGATCAGACAAAAATAAATTACCATGCGATTAAAGTATAGACTCACCTTTTATTTGTGGGTTTTTGTGTACATACACCGTTTAGACATCAGAACACTTTTTAAAATACATTGTTTTACAGTTATTCATAGCCCCCCTATTTCATGATATCAAAATTATTGGGACAGTGTGGTAGAAATCGATCTCAGCCTGGGCCATAAGTGTCCCTTCCACACGTTAATAATTTCATCATGCAATTAAAACAAATAATTCATTAAGTCTGATGTAATAGGTTTATTGTTTTGGATCCAAAAGCATACAGCAAACCGTGTCTCTCTCCCAAAAACACCTAACTGTCTCAAACCCGTCTAAACACAAAACAAAAACACTTCAAAACAAGACCAGACTAGGACAAAGACAAAGGCATGACAAAACAAGACTAACCCTCACCACAACCAGACATGACTATACAAAACAACAACAAACCAAAAAAGACAAGACTACCTTACATCCCAGTGCATCATTTTTTTTATGGTGTTTCTCAACCCCTCCTATTGTGGAACCTGACTTCGGTCTCCTCCTTGCAGCCCCTCCAACCGTGGGGCTTAATTTCAGACCCCTCCTTTCCTCTCAACCCATTACCCTTTCACACCGTTAATTCTCAACCAGGCCTTACTCCAACCCCCCTCTGCCTGGTATGGCCACTTCCAAACCATTGTTTCTACCTCTCCCTTAAATGTTACAAAAAATGATTGACTAGATGGCACCCCTCGGTACATCACGTGGGTGCCGCCGTGCTCTTATCTAATCTAACATTCCAGTCTTCTGTGGTCTTTATATGAAGTGCATTAGTCTGGTTCCATTTGAAATGTATGACTTGTTACTACTTTAGTGAATACAGATTGCATATACTTTGCTTTCCTAAAGTTTTCTTCTACAACAGTTTGAAAGCAGACAAGATGTGTCTGTACTCTTCAGAATTAATTCTGCTGCTACGATTAGCAGCTACTTCATCAATGAAGATATGAAGGTTCATCAAAGAAGTTAGCCAGTTCCAGTGGTTGCCATAGCTTGCCATTTCTTGGGCAGTTTTTTCTTCTTCTCAGTTTTACAATTTTGAATGAACTGTAACCAATGATCCTGTTGTTGAACTTAAGTAGTGGTTTTTATCTTGCAGTGTAGCCTCTGTACTTCTGCTGGTGAAGCTTTCTGTGGATGGTTGTGTCTGACACATCTCCTCCTACATCCTGTAGAGTATCCCTGATATGTTGGAAAGTCGTTTTTTAAAATTCATTTCTTAATTATGGCGAGTATTCTCTGGTCCACTGCAGAGGTCTACCTTGGCCTACCAGCCATTTGCAATTGCTGAGCTCACCCATGCTTTCGTTCTTTTAATGATGTTCCGAACTGTTATTATTGATAAGTCTAACCTAGAAATTAGCTTTGCCACTTTGATCTTGCAATTGTTCATTGCACCTTTTTGGTTAACAAATAAATATGTCTTCAGCTTTACCGATAATACCCTCCATTTTATTTCTGCCACTGTATTCCAGTGCTATGTGGCTAACTTGTGGAATCACTACTCCAGAGAGTCACATGCAGCATGGAAGTAAATAACGAAAGTACTAGATTTTTTAAATCTGAGACACAAAGTACAACAGGGCTGCAACCTGAGCCCTCTTCAACCTCCGCATCAACAAGCTGGCATCAGTACAGGAACATTGCCCCTGTGTTTAACAGTCCGCACCCCCTTGCCTCAGCCTGCATCACTCTTCTGTCAAATCCCTGCTGTCACCCACAGCACTAGGGCTGTAGCAGGGCCTGGCTTTGCTGGAGCAGAACTGCAAGGACTGGGCTCATATGGTCAACCTGGACCAGACCAAAGTCATGACTTTTCAATAAAAAGGCCAAGAACCAGTCAAAGCAGCTTAGAATGGAGACATAATTAAAGGCACAAAAGTGCATTAGGGAGCGTCCTCCCAGCCATAAAAGCACTAGCAGAAAAGGTATGTAGGGTCTTCTGTGCCACCTAGATAAAAAACATAAACTGAAAGCCTCAGTAAGGATCTGGCTTAAGGTTTCGACAGTGTGACCTCTTCATTGGGGCGTGGGGCACCCTTTACAAAAATTGTAAATTGTAAATTGACAGAAGTTCTACGGCGGCCCTGCACCTAGATTCTGTAAACACCTCCTCCAGCTGCACAGGAGCATAGTCAACAACAGATGCAGGGCTGAACAGGGCCGCTTCCCACTACTGCTCTCTGTGCAAGATACTGGAGCCTCCTTAACAACAGGGCAAGACAGACAGACAGAAAACAGCTGGCTCTTTGAGCTAAATTATATTATATTTTATATAATATTAATTTATTCCTGATTTTAATTTACTTTTAAATTTTTAAAAATTGTTTATGCACTACATTTAAATGCTTTGACAATACATGTGAAAATGTGGCATGTCAATAACTCCGACTTAATAATTATCTCAGTATCCATTCCCAGCACTTCTCATTGAAAGTCACACGCCTCCTATTCGATGGGGGCGCGTTCATTCCGACACCCGGTTTGGGTGGAAAATGACGCTCCATTCTAAGGGCCACAATACTATTATGACCCGGAAGAGACCATGCGAAATTCTTCCTAGTTCGAGACCAGCAAGATGGCAGCAGACACGCAGGTATGAGTATGGCTTAATTTTAAAATGTGTCCATATGGTTCTCGGATGACTGTATGTACATTATTTATTACCGCAACGTGTTGCGCTGAAAGAAGTTCTAAAAAAAAAAAAAAAGTTATTTAGAAATATGCAAATATAACCAACACCAGTTGCTAATATGTCTTTTTGTGCACTGAGAAAGAGAGCAGGGTTGTGCGAATGTATGAAGCATAACACTATTGCAAACATTTCAAGATGGTGTCTAGTAGAGAAATACGATCTGTTAAATGCGCAAAAGGACGCTAATTTCGCATTTCCATCCGGGCACCAGTTATTAAATGAATTTTGTTTGATTCGATTAGTTACTGGAAAGTACAATTTAATTACAAAACTCTGTTTTGCCACATATTCCTAAGTATAATAAAAATAACTAAAGCTAATATTTACATTGCTTGTCATCATAAATTATTCTCCGGTAATATATAGATTTTTCTTAAATTTCCCGGTGAGCTATATAGTTAAATAATGAAATGATCAGTTAAACAGTTATCATAAACGGTTATCATCAGTCACCATCAGTTATCCAAACAATGATCTAGCCAACTTTCATTTTAAACTGATAGAGAACGCTTATAACAAACGCCCTATAGGATTCGCATCAACTCGATAAACGATACAAAAACTGCCTTTTTTTACTTGTAGAAAAGTTTGTCCTATATATGCTATCGTAATTAATTGTAATATCAATATATGCCATCATGCTTGAGCTTCATAAGTTCTCTTGTGCAACATGTTAATAAAAAGAGAAATAATTTCTATTTAGACTCTTTATTGGTAACCTTTGGAGTTCTAAACATTCTGCATCATTCTAGAAGCTTTTGAGCAAGTCATCTTAGTTGAAGATCTGTTATTTGAAACCGCTGCTGGTCCTGATTCCAATATTATCCTTTTATGTACTACCTCTACCTGCCAAGCTATCTATTTACATAAACAAATACATGAGGGCTACATTTTTCCACCAGACTGCAGTTTTATTTAATTCTGTGTAAATTATATAAGTAAATAAAACTGCATTGTACAACTGGACCACCTCTTAAAATGTCTGGCTACTGGAAATCCTTTATGGATACTTCTGAAGTGCACCAAATAATGGTCTCCAGCAGGCCTTTTGCTTTCCCCGATATAGAAGTGATTGCATGTTTTTATAAGATATATCGTAAAAACTCCTTTTGATATGCAGAATGAATATTGGTAAATCTGTACAGATGAGTTGGGGTCTTGGTTTTCAGTACCTGGCTTAATGACTACACTTTGTGTGTGCGCGTCCGTCCGTCCTATTAATGATTTTTGTATCGTTGTCCTTTTTTTGTGTAAAATATCTTTCTTTCTTTTGTACTATTAGTTATACACAGTTTTATTTGCTTTGTGTCATTCATATTTTAATGTTTTACTTAGATTTGAAATTTAACTGCCGTTAGCAGTTAAAAAGGCAACTTTGATGTGATTTGATTGGCTCTTATTATGATGTACATGCAGGCTGTTGAATAGTGATGATGTCAGTCTGTTGATGCTGTCCAGGTTTCTGAGACACTGAAGAGATTTGCTGCTAAAGTGACCACCGCCAGCGTGAGAGAGCGGAAGGAGGTCCTAGGAGAGCTCAAGACATGTGTCAGTGGCAAAGGTGAGGGCCAAAGGTCTCACTCTACAGCTGTCAAGCTTATCCCTGCGACTGCAAACCCAGTCATAGGAAGGTAAAAGTAGGTGGCGCCTGACTCTTTTGTCTGTGACACGATGGCTTGTGTCTGTGTTTGCAGACCTGCCGGAACCAGCCGTCAAGGGCCTATGCAAACTCTTCTGCTTAGCTCTGCACAGATACAGGTCAGTAGCTGACTCAAGCACTTTTCTAACTTTTCTTTTGTATACATTTCTAAATAAATGTACAAATCAGTGTCGTCAGATGCTCCCATTGGTTCATGGTGTTATTCAGATAGGGATAAGTTTTGTTTTTGTGAGTAGCTTTTTTTTTTTTTAGTATCTTAAGTATCTTAATCTGGTACTGGACAATGGATTGCTTTGACCTTACTGTTTTAACGTTCACTTGTGTTTCAGGGATGCAGCATCACGCAGAGCCTTGTATTCCGTCATTTGCATCCTGGCAGATTCTCAGCCCGTTGTCATGACGAATAACCTCCTGCATTGCCTGCTCAACAGTGGGGTCATCAGCAAGAGTGGAGTGCCTAGGTAAGTATTGCTGTTGGGTATGAGGATTCTGGGGTTGGGTTAGGGTTGGGAATGGGTGTTGCATGAGGGTGTGAGAGGATTCTGGGTAAGGATTGAGAATGGGTGTTGGATGAGATGAGGATTAGGGTTGCTTTCTGAAAGATTTGGTGCATTGCTATTTTATTTTTAGAAATTGCCTGTAATGTGTTGGGTCAAGTCGATTCAATGCTATTTCCGTTGGGTTGGCCGATCCCTCATGTCACCTGCAGTAAGAGCACCGCCCCTGCAGCGTATATGGCCCTGTCATGGACCGGTCTGCTGGTGCGTGTCGCGTTTCCTGCCCCCGAGAAAAGGGAAGGACCCACCTGGAAGAAACTGGTGCGTTTCTTCTCAAAAGTATTCAAGAATGGCTCATTTAGCATAAAATGATTAATCATGCTAATGCAGTTGGTACAGTGGTACATCAGACAAATATACAAAATACATCAATATATTGTATGTTTCCATTTGTGTGGTCAAATCACTGGCGGCTTTGAGCCCACTGTCTTACCTCCCTCGCTCTCCTTCTCTCAGGTGGAGGTGCAGGCCCTACTGCTGGCGGAGGTTGTAGGTGCAGCCCGGAGGAGCGTGCTCAAGTCAGTCCTGAAGCCACTTAACCGACTCTGGAGAGAGGCAAGGAACCTGTGACCTGGATTTTTATTATATGTATATATATATATATGTGTGTGTGTGTGATAATTCCTTGATTAACACCATTACATGGTTTTGGTCTGGTTGATGATGAGATTTGTTGGTTGGGTTGGCTTTGGGGGGAAAAAATGACAGCATTTTTTTTTTTCTCTCCCAGAACCCAGGACTGGCTGATCAGTACTTGAGCACCCTGCTCAGTCTGGATCAGAACCCAAACTCACTACCCCTGCTGGGTGTGTGTGTGGACTTCTGCACGACGCAGAAAGACATGGCCACTGTTGAGAAACACAAGGTTTGTTTTGCACGCGAAGCGTGAATTTGCTGGTCCACTTGCACACGCGGCCACTTCTGACTAATTTCTGGTGTGATGCCCTCAGGCAGCACTGCTGGACTTGTACCTGAAGACCGTCCTCACCAGCAAGAGCAGACCGCACCAACACATTGTGGTGAGTCCAGTCCAGCCCAGCCCAGCCCAGCCCAGCCGGTTGAGAACACAGCGTGGTCACAGAGCGGGCCTAAGACTAGAGCGTCTGAGTGCGAGTCTGACGTAGCTTGTGTCTGCAGGAGAGGAGTGGCTCCCTGCTGCGCCATGTCACCCACGGCGAGTTCCGGGAGCAGCTTCTGCCCGCTCTGCAGAAGGCCATGCTGCGCAGCCCTGAGAATGCCATGCAGAGTGAGTCTCACGCAAACGCACGTGCACGCAGTCAACACACGTGCACGCACGCGGTATCGCACTGAGCCACCGTTAGTTCATTTTAAGCATGGTTTATTTTCTGCTGTGGTCCGATTTCGTTGGTATAATGAGGGTGTGCTGAATTACTAAATTATTCATCTTTTAAAAAATGTTTTGATTTCCTTCAGCTATTTCCTACCTGCTGTCCTCCCTGACCCTTGACCTCAGTCAGTATGCCCTGGAGATTGGCAAAGGTCTTGCAAGTAAGTTACCAGCCGATACAGTTACAGTGAGTTAGTTACAAGCCCTCAGATGGATATATGTTAAAGTACCTGTGTGTTTGAGTTATGTTGGAGTCAGTCTGTGACCCAGGTCTGACCGGTTGCAGGCCAGCTGAAAGCCAACAACCCCCAGCTGATGGAGCAGGCGGTGCAGGCTCTCCAGAACCTGGCCCAGCAATGCAGTGACCCAAGCGCTGTGCAGGATGTGGTCACCCACCTCTTCAACATCCTGGGAGGTCAGATTTCGCACACCGCAGAGTTTAGTTTGACTTAAGCAGCACTTAAATCTGATGTCATTGTTAGGCTGTATTCCTGGGTACACGTATGGGAATACCAAGCTTATGCTCAGTTCTAGCCAAATCCAGTAGTCGCCAGACAATAGGACTGGCAGCCTGTTGAGGAGAGAAGGTTTCTTGCAGTTGAGTCTTCCTGTGATTCTCAGGGTCGGAAGGGAAGCTCACAGTGGTGGCCCAGAAGATGAGCGTTCTCTCGGGTAAGCCCTCGCCCTGCTCTCGCTCTCAATCCTGGACGGTTTGCACCCCCTGCGTTGTCGTGTGTGTGTGTGAGTGACATCTCTCTGGCCACGCAGGTATCGGCAGCTGCAGCCACCACGCTCTATCGGGCACGTCCAGCCAGACCCTCAGTTCTGCAGTCACCGTTCTGTTCATCCCTTACCTGCAACAGGAAGGTAATGACACACAATTTACTTTCTGTTCATCCTTTACCTGTAACAGGTAACGACACACCATTTACTTTCTGTTCATCCTTTACCTGTAACAGGAATGTAACGACACACCTTTTACTTTCTGTTCATCCTTTACCTGTAACAGAAAGGTAACGACACACCTTTTACTTTCTGTTCATCCTTTACCTGTAACAGGAAGGTAACGACACACCATTTACTTTCTGTTCATCCTTTACCTGT
>JAOYSI010043545.1:26394-36706 GCA_025775065.1 Hiodon alosoides | reverse complement strand
GACGCTGGGAGACGTGGTGTGGGTTGACGTGCCGACTGCGCAGACTGCGGACGCTGGGAGACGTGGTGTGGGTTGACGTGCCGACTGCGCAGACTGCGGACGCTGGGAGACGTGGTGTGGGTTGACATGCCGACTGTGTGCAGATCGCAGCACGGACACTGGGAGACCTGGTGCGGAAGCTGGGGGAGAAGATCCTCCCGGAGATTATCCCCATTCTGGAGGAGGGGCTGCGTTCCGACAAGAGCGACGAGCGGCAGGGCGTGTGCGTGGGCCTGAGCGAGATCATGAAGTCCACCAGCAAGGACGCGGTCAGTCGCCTAGCACCAACACTGACCACCCAAAATGCTGCAGTAATTTGTGTCACAGCTAAGGACTGAATGGAACTGTAACTCCCACATGTCTACCAGAGAAAGTATTCCACATGCGCCATGGAGATGAGACGTGTTTGTGTGTTTGCCACACAGGTCCTGGTGTTCTCGGAGTCTCTGGTGCCCACCGTGCGAAAGGCCCTCTGCGACCCCCTGGAGGAGGTGCGGGAGGCCGCCGCCAAGACCTTTGAGCAGCTGCATGCTACCATCGGCCACCAGGCGCTGGACGACATCCTACCCGCGCTGCTCCGGCAGCTGGTGAGACAGTGACCGCGCTAATCGCACCGCACTGCACTTCACACACACACACACACACGTGTGCCTAGCTACACATCTCCCACACATGCCACAGATTCGCCTTGCAGCAGAGATTATTCTGATTTTCACACTTGGTAAAAAGAGCCAGTCTGTCGGTGCGAGTGATGTGAGAGCTAAGCTTGGGGTCTTTGTTTCCAGGACGACGAAGAGACGGCAGAGTTTGCTCTGGACGGACTGAAGCAGGTGATGGCGGTGAAGAGTCGCTCAGTGCTGCCATACCTGGTGCCCAAGGTAAGCTGTGGTCCAGTCTCTCCCCATCTCCGCCAATCACAGGAAGTAGTGAGTGAGCGGCGGTTGTTAACACTTCTCTCCCCGTGCCAGCTGACCGCCCCGCCGGTGAACACGCGGGTCCTGGCCTTCCTGTCGGCTGTGGCGGGAGACGCTCTGACGCGTCACCTTGGTGTCATTCTGCCCGCCCTTCTGTGTTCCCTGAAGGAAAAGCTGGGTACAGACGAAGGACCGCAGGTAACGCCGCTAACCGCTGACACCGTTGATGCTATTCACTTCCATTTCCCGTTCATGTAAAACAGGCACTCTTTCCAGCCTGACTCCCGTGCTGGATCGTGCTGGGCAGTCTCGGCTCACCACCTCCGTGCTGTACTGCTTGCTGAGATAATGTTATACCTGGCAGCAGGGGCGCAGGCGCGTTGTTTAAGAGATTGGCCAGAGATTAGTTGTAGTGCTGCAAACTCGCTGTCATGTTGCCCTTGAGCAAATTATTCCATGTGAATTACGTCTACATATCCAGCTGTGTCAAGTGTCAGGCAGCTCGGTGCTGTTAACTGTCCCGTCCCTGCAAGAGTGTAGGCTGCTCAATGCTTTTAACAGCCCCACCTCCCCCTTCCATTCCGGCAGGATAGTGTCAGGCAGCTCAGTGCTGTTAACTGTCCCGTCCCGTCCCTGCAAGAGTGTAGGCTGCTCAATGCTTTTAACAGCCCCACCTCTCCCTTCCGTTCCTGCAGGATAGTGTCAGGCAGCTCAGTGTTGTTAACAAGCCCCTCTCTCCCTACAGGAGCTTAGCAGCTGTCAGACGGTGATCCTGTCGGTGGAGGACGAGGCCGGGCAGCGCATTGTCATTGAGGAGTTGCTAGATGCCACGCGGGGCACTGACGCGGGGCTACGGCTGGCCGCAGTCACCATGCTTAACGCTTATTTCGCCCGCACCCGTCTGGACTACAGCACCCACACGCGCACCCTTCTGTCTGGTCTCATCCGCCTTCTCAACGACCCCAACATCGAGGTCCTGCAGCAGAGCTGGGACACGATCAGCTCCATCACCAAGGTGCGGGCGCCAGCGGGTGACACCACAGCATCAATCAGTCCAGTTTTATTTGTCCTCAGGCTTTTAAAAAGTTTTTTATAATTATGTCACAAAGTGATAAACAGATCGACATGTCGAGCTGACGCTGTGTTTCTGCCTCTGACATTCGCAAGTGTGTCTGTCTTCCTTTGAGCAGAAGCTGGACGCAGGAAGCCAGCTGGCTCTGATCGACGATCTGCACAGAGACATCCGCTCAGCCGGTGTCGAGGCCAAGGGACAGCACCTGCCTGGATTCTGCCTTCCCAAGAAGGCAAGGATAACCTGTAAACCCAGCTTAAGCTCCAGACGTGCAGAGCCAAAGCCAAACCCGTACCTAACTCCGTGTTCTGTTTTTCTGTGTGTCAGGGCGTGACCTGCATCTTGCCCGTGCTCAGAGAAGGCGTGCTGACGGGGAGTCCAGAGCAGAAGGAGGAGGCTGCGAAGGCTCTGGGAGTGGTCATTAGGCTGACCTCGCCTGAGGCTCTAAAGCCCTCTGTGGTCAACATCACCGGACCTCTCATCCGTATCCTGGGAGACCGATTCTCCTGGACCGTGAAGACTGCCCTACTCGAGACGCTCACCCTGCTGTTGGCGAAGGTCAGTGTCTGTCTGTCACTGGCCAGTGGGTGATTAAGGAGAGTTAAGGTCTTGAATATAAATCTATTAAGGTTGCAGGTTCCTGAATGGCACCTCATACCCCTAGCCTGGGTTCTTCACCCAAACTGCTTCAGGAAATATCCAGGCTTATAAAACAGATGTAGTGTAAATCACTCGCGCAACAGGGACTCGTTCTGAGCGGGTAAGCACTGTACTCGACGTCCTCTCCTCCAGGTGGGCATCGCTCTGAAGCCCTTCCTGCCCCAGCTTCAGACCACCTTCCTGAAGGCCCTGCAGGACTCCAGCCGGGCCGTGAGACTGCGGGCCGCTGAGGCACTGGGTCAGCTGGTCTCCATTCACAGCAAGGTGGACCCGCTCTTCACCGAGCAGCTATCCGCCATCCGCAATGCCGAGGACTCGGGCATCAGGTAGGTCGCCTGTGCGGCTGTTGTCTGCTTGAGTAAGGGTACCTCGCCTGAATTGGGTTAGTTAATATCAGTTGCAGATACAAATAAAATCTACAATTGTAAGCCATGCCTGTTGCTCGGGGTAAGATCTAAGTGATAATATCTAAATTAAGAATGGTTCGTATTATATGCGCCATAGCCTCGACCAGTTGTCCTCAGACTTGCTGCTGAATCACCTTTTATATCCCTTTCCCCCACAAGGGAGACAATGCTGCAGGCTTTGAGGTTCGTCATCCAGGGTGCGGGGTCAAAGGTGGACCCAGCCATTCGCAAGAACATCACTACCACGCTCCTCGGCATGCTGGGACACGACGAGGTACGAGCAGACTGAACTATAGGTGGGGGTAGCTAAAGCTCTGAAGGCCTGGTTCTGGTTCTGTTCTGTTCGCAAGACTTCTGATCCTCTTCACTGCTGCTGAATGCACCCTGGGGTTAACATTATTGAATACGTTTTTCAGATTATAGATTTCAAAATAATTATAATTAAAAATGCATGTAATTTCAGGTAAACGAATGAATAAAACTTTGCACTAAAATGAGAAATGGGAGACAGGATGTACTAAGGGTGCTTGAGTGTGGTTTAGTTTCCTGGGTAATCGGTCTCCAGCTGACATCCTGTGCCGACTCTGCAGGAGTCTCTGCAGGATGTGGTGGTTTTCGCTTTGATCTGGTATGGGCCTTCACCCAAGTTGTCGCTCAGATTCATGTCTGGCTCATTGTGCACGCTCTGTTCTGCAGGACGCCACGCGCATGTCCTCGGCCGGCTGCGTGGGGGAGCTGTGCGCCTTCCTGTCTGAGGAGGAGCTGAGGACAGTCCTGCAACAGCACATGCTCGGTGAGGGCAGACTACACGCACACCAGCGTGCATCTACCCACGCACACCTCTCCTACATGTGCGCACACACAGCCTTCTCTCGCCACTCACACACGCACACACAGCCTTCTCTCGCCACGCACACGCACACCAGCATGCATCTACCCACACACCTCTCCTACATGTGCGCACACACAGCCTTCTCTCGCCACTCACACACGCACACCAGCATGCATCTACCCACACACCTCTCCTACATGTGCGCGCACACAGCCTTCTCTCGCCACTCACTCACACACGCACACCAGCGTGAATCTACCCACACACACCTACTTCCCTCGCCGCTCGCACAGACGGCCTTCCCTCGCCGTGAACACCGTACAGTTTGCATTGAGTTTGTTCACGGTCTTGGACTGCGTCACAGAGTCTCCGCATGAACCCCTTGTCCATGTGGACTGTGGTGCCGTCATTTCCCTGCGAACATTGAGCTTTGTCCCCTCTCTCCCCAGCGGATGTTTCTGGTGTGGACTGGATGGTCCGTCACGGGCGCAGCCTGGCCCTCGCCATCGCTGTGAAGTCTGTCCCGGAGCAGATCTGTGGAGAGGAGTACAGGGCGGCCGTGCTGGAGACGGTGCTGGCCAGCGCCACTGCGGACAGGGTGAGGGCGCGGGGACCGCTTGGCCGACTGTGAGCCCTCGCAGCTCAGCTACACCCGTGGTGTGGTGCCTGTTTAAGCTCTGGTTCCTCACTCTTCCTCCTCCTCTTCCTCCTCAGATCCCCATTGCCACCTGTGGGATCAGAGCTATGGGTTACCTGATGAAGCACCAGCTTAGTACTGAAGGAGGGGCCGGCGTGTCGCCTCGATTCATCACGCAGTTTGTGAAGGTGAGCCATGCGGCCTCTCCGCGGGTGTCGCTACTGTGTAAAGGTTCACATAGTTATGGCAGTTTACTAACCGAAAGGGGTAAACGGTGCCTCGGGCGTCCATAGCTGGCCAGATCCTGGAAGATGCTGGGGAGAGCTCATTCTAAACGTCACTTCCCGCACACAGTGCTTGCAGAACCAGTCGAGCGACATCCGGCTGGTGGCCGAGCGTGTGCTGTGGTGGGTGTGCAGGGACCCAGCGGTGCCCCCTATGGAGCCCAGCCGAATCAAGCCCCTGCTGAAGAGCCTGCTGGATAACACCAAGGACAAGAACACCAGTGTTCGCGCCCAGAGCGAGCACACCATCGTCAGCCTACTCCGTCTGCGGCATGGTGACGAGCTAATGCAGGTCAGACTCTCGGAGAGAAGCACTCGGTCCCATAAATGGGGGGCTCCACTCACACATGCCGCATATCTGAACCGTTGGTTCCACTGGGCAGGGCGGGAGTTTAAAAAAAAACAACCCAGCTTGCGTTTCCTACATGGTTAGGCTCGCTAACCATGTTCTACTCTGTTTGCCCTTGTGTGCGTGTAGCTAGCTGCGCTGCCTGGAGTAACGATGCCCTGTGTGTGGTGTTTTCAGAGTGTCAGTGCCACACTGGACAACGCCAGCAATGAGCTGTTGGCCGAATGCTGCCGCCGCTCCCTGAAGAAAATTGCCAGCCTGCCGGACTCGAACGAGGAGATTGACGACACCCTCCTCACGTGATGGGCGGGGCCCCACTGGCAGCCGTGCGAGTGATGCATTCGCTCTGCGTCCCGCATGTGCACACGACTCTCGCGGACAGCCGAGCTAATACATCCGCTCTACCATCCGTGCGTACTCACGCCATTACTACACACACAAACACACGCAGAGCTCTGGATGCCTGGGGTGAGGAGTGGAGAGGATCAAACCTCTCTTCATATTCTCATCTTGCAAGAAAGTTTTATTTCATTTCATTTTTCTCTCCTAAATATTTACTTCTCTTTCTTTTCCCTCTTGATATAATTCTGTTTCATCCTATAAATTTGTTTTAGATTTTACACCCTGTATACAAAGAGATAGAAAACCAAAAAAAGTTGTGCCAATTCTACTTTAACATGAAATTCATATTTCTCAAAAAGCTTTATTTTAACTCTGCTTATCAGAAACGTTACTGTAGTACGTGAGAAATGCTGATGACTTAGCTTGTTTTTTTGTTTTTTTTCCACGCCTTATTTTTATCTTTTATCTTTGTGTGTTTGTGTGTGCGCGCGCCCGCGTGTGTGCACAAAACCCTTTTGCGCCAGAGCCGAAAATTTTGCGCTAATTTATCTTGGGATGTTGTTAATTAATGCCACCATCCTGTAACTACCCTTGAAAGTTGACTGTAAAAAAAAATTAAATGGCACAAATAAAAACATGATTTAATGAATGCTTTGTGCGAAAATCATTGCAGATGTGCTGAAAGTAATATACATTTATTAACCAAACCTTTTTCAGCCTGTGGGATTAATGCTGTTGTACTCCGCTCAACTGTGGCCTGGGGTCCAGTATCAAATGCTTCAAAGAGGACAATTATATTTATTTCAGCAACAGTTGGAAGCACTGCAGGCATGTGAAGAAATTATGTAAGGAAGTGGAGCTGGAAAAACGTACTAGTGGATCAGAGCCGGTCCTGACTTCCCTGGGGCCCTAAGCAAAATTCTGCTAAGGGGCCCTCCTACCTGACCCGTGACGCATGAAAACCATTTGGGAGGGGGAGGCGGGTCCTTGCGTAATTTGCGGGGCCCTACGCATGTTGCGTAGTGAGCGTATAGGGCCGCCCAGCTCTGTAGTGAATCGCATTGCTAGTTAATGTGTTATAAAAAAAAACCTATATGAAACATTCCATGCAATAAATGTAGCGTTAGCCAGGTATATTTGGCTAATAATTCTTGAACTGGTCCACCATTAATTACAATTAGTTTTTTATTTTACGTAAATAAAATAAAGTGCCGGTCTTAAAACGTATTGGAAATTTAAGACGCTTTAATCGCCCGTTTTAATTCTTCAACAGTTGATGCGTCGGCATGGAGCATGTTTTACTTTTATTGTCTGACCAGCTTAAGCTCGAGACCATATAAATACACATTTACCGCTACCCACCTCTACAACGCTTACTCAGTCCCGTATACACCTTGATGAGATTCATTTAGTTTTCAGTTCGGACTATTATGTTTATGGCGCCACTTGCGGTGACTCGAACGAAAATGATTGTACGCCTGCGCTGTAAAGTCGGCTCTGCGAGGATTGGGCGCAGATACTACCAGAGAAGGAAGCGGAGTTTCCGGTTGCTTTTCGCGGAGGGAGACGATTGCAGACACCGCGTACCTCGAAGAAAACACACCGGCTTTGGGGGAACGCATTTATCCACCCAAAGAATTACGTCTTTCTCATTCCGTGGGCAAGGTTGCCATATTCCGAGCCAAGTGTTCGGACGGTGAGCGGAAAAGAGGGGACGAAAAACGGCAAGGCGGGGGTGACCCACCAACTACCGGCATGGCTCGGGACTACGACTACCTATTTAAGCTGCTCATCATCGGTGACAGTGGTAAGGAAAGCCTGGGGATCTATGACGGGAAATAGGCCGCGTGGCTTTTTAACCTCAGACCAAAGATTCGATTGGATTCCGAGATACATTTTGAATTATCAGTCGCAAACGGGCCACAATGAGTTGCAAATGAAAATATTTGGCGTCGTTTTCGTCCGCAGAACAAGCGGTTGCAGTACGTTCCTCCACCTGGTAAATCCATTCAATAGGGTGGAGGGTTGAAGTCACAGGGTTGGGCATGTTAGCCGAACAGGCCGGATATAGATAGCTGTTTAGCTGCTTTCTGCTTCACGGGGGGCTTTAGATGTTATTAGCTGTAGGTTACCTGACTTTACACAGAACTGCTTAACAGTTTTTTTGTTTGTGGTTTTATTTATTTTCCCATAGCTTGTAATAAGTTGGTGTCGCCACTGAGGCGCTAATAGAAGACTAGAATGCAACTCATTTGTTGTTAACTAGTTTGCAACATAGTTTAAAAAAAATCCTTTTAAAAGCATAGTTTTCTAGTTTTATGCTTTTTTTCTCAAATAAAATTCATATATATACTTATATATTATGTATAATTAATTATTATGGGTACTATTCCTAGTGTTCGCTTAAAGCATAATAAAAAGATGTATTACTACGTTTAGTTTTCTGGCTAGTAAATAGGCTTGTGATGTCGCATAGTCTTATTCTTCTGAGTTTGGTCAATCGTTTGTACCGGTCTTTTAATATTCTCCCATTGTGTTGACAAACAGTGACAGAAATCTGCTGCTTTTCAGTGGCCCTTTTCTCAAAAAACAGGCCTTCTGAGATGTGCTGTAGGGATCTTTCTTCTATGCGTGCCTTAGCTGGTGGCGGCTCGGTAATGAACGGGCTTATCCCTTCTCCCTGGAGGAGGATGCTGTCCTTCAGACAAGGTGTTTTTCAAGGTCCCCTCTGTCCTCTGCTCCTACTGTGTACGTGTCCCTTTCTGTGACTCCTAAGGACTTTTTACTCAACCCAGCAGGTATTGGGGGGGACTTCTGTTACTGCTGTCAGTATGAGGGGGGTAGAATAATTTTAATGTTAATTCTTACTCAAACAGATTTTCTGACCTTTGAGGTAAACCATTATAATTGCCTTATACTGGCTGGTGTTTTTTTGCATTGAACATTTGGAGTGGTGAACTCTGCACCTACCGCTTTAATACTCTTCCGATTTTACTGTTTCAGTATGCCTTATCAAGGTGTAGTTTGTTCAGGACTAAATAAGTTATTAAATATTTTAAATTGGTGAACGTTTGAAGTAAAAGGCAACATCGCTGGAGTGAATAACAAGTGATTTGTTTAAACCAACTTTCTTTGGTTTCTCCTCCTGCCAGTAATGCTCCTTGGCCATCCAATCGGCAACAGGTGTACAATCCCATCAGCTGACCCCATTGGTGGAAATTTTATGCCATCGTAACTATTCGCTCTAAGGCGTGTTTTGAAGGATTGACCCCCACCCACTGAGGGGGTGAATATCACTGCATTCCCCATCACCTCTGCTGTGTTTATGTATGAGATGATTAAATCCATGTAGTAGGTGCCTGGGCATCTGATAACATCATTTACTGGGGTCGGATCCTAGCCTCACCTGTGGGATGAGCTCCAGGATGCCTCTGTAAGAGTTGAGAGGTTGGCCTGTTTCCCCAGCTAGGATGTAGCAGACTTCCCTGCTACTTTAGGTCACACGTGAGTCTGCAAACAAGGTCCCATAGACCCCAAATCCAACCCAGACCCATTTTTACGTCATGGATATAGCCTGATTACATAAAGGAACAAATTAATGTGCTATTGGGCTCCTGTTGTTTTTTAAGAGGTGAGAAACCACTGAAAGGCCCATTCAACGAGGCGTGCACACTGCCCACCCGCGCACACAGCCCACCCGTACTTGCTTTTGGCCTCGGACAGGGTGTTTACGTCGTTTGGATCAGGCGAGTTCAGAGGAGTCTGAGTGGCATTTTCTTCCCATTTCTCAGGCAAAATGGATGTTGTTAATGATGGGCTGAATTGCCAGTGTGTGCGGATGTGTCTGTGTACTCTGTGTGTGGAGGTCCTTGCTGTTCCTATGACAACGGTGGATTAAGATGCGACAAGCCTTGGAATTTTTTCTCTTATCCTGTTATAACACAGAAAAAGGCAGATGCTGGCTTCCTCTTTCATCTTGCTTCCTCCACCTATCTCTCCCTCCCTTTCTTACCCATCTTCTGTTGCTCACTCTTTCACACCATGTGTCTGCTTTACAAATTAAGTTATTCCACCCACATAATATTGAATCAGTGTGTGTGAGTGGGTATTAGTGACCAGGCAGAATGTGACCTGGGTAGCTGTTGCTTTTTAACTGAGCTAGTCTAACTGAGGAATAAACTTTGGTTAGCACACCAAATGTACTTGTCACAGTTGATTCAGGATGCCATAAATTGTGTTTTTAACCTGTGCAAACCTCCAAGGTGGCTGCTGACCTTAATGACATAAGTATCAGGCCTTGTTGGCTTGCTGGGGTCATTGCGTTTGTGTCCCCCTCTTTGCCCTGTGCTGGGGGGACACTTTTGGTCTTTGGACTGTCATCCCAGCTTTCCAATCTGAGTGTCTTTGTTTCATTTCTGCTCACGTTAAGGAAGTGTGAAAAGTTTCTTCAGTCTTGAACCCTATGCTGTTCCATCAGTCATCAAATTAAATTTTTCTTCAGACATTCGTCTTTGTCCTTCTGTTCTTTGTTGAGATGGTTCCCTTCCTTGTTATGCAGAAGGCCTGCTTGTGTAATGCTGTTAGAGAAGCCTTAAAAACAGCTGTCATTTTGCATCTCTTCTTTTTAAACGCTGCTGGGGTTTGCTCTGGGTCTGCAGGGCAGTGGGAAGCTTCACTGTGGGGTGTGCTCTGGGTCTGCAGGGCAGTGGGAAGCTTCACTGTAGGGTGTGCTCTGGGTCTGCAGGGCAGTGGGAAGCTTCACTGTGGGGTGTGCTC
>JAOYSI010043545.1:9425-21720 GCA_025775065.1 Hiodon alosoides | reverse complement strand
GCAGTCGTGGGGGACTTTTGGTGTGGCCGTTGTCGCCTCTCTGCAGTCGTGGGGGAGTTTTGGTGCGCACTTCGTCGCCTCTCTACAGTCGTCGTGGAGTTTTGGTGTGTGTGATGTTGCCTTTAACTACATCCTTTTGCTGACTGTGCTTGCCAGACAAACTGTACATAAAGTGTTCTTTCTCCCTTTGAAGTTTCTCTCTCACCAAATTACAGGGCACATGTCTAGTAATTTTACGAAGAAAGGAGCATGGTGAAAAAAGCCTTTCTCATTAGGTAGAGCTGCGCTACGCAGTGTTGGTGGGCACTAACTATGTACAGCAGTGGTGTGCTGTGGCGCCTCATTAAAGTAAACTGATTTAAGGCTGGGAGTGAGCATTCCACCATTCCTGCCCCAGCAGCCCCGCGGTTTCGGCCTGAACGCATCCAACTGGCCCATCAAAGGGGCTCTTTGTGGCGCTGTCCGGCCGGGGGCTGGTGCGGACTTGTGTATGTGGAGGGGGAGGGCACTAATGTGTCACTCTTCTGACATATATTATCTCTTCTTTCTTGGCCTAGTGCCTCTGCAATGATTACGGGCATTCTGTCGTTGGTTTTTGTCGTTTGACATTGCAGCATCTCTTCAATGTTCAGTCTCTTCAATTCATGTCATTCTCTCTCTGTGTCTGCCCCCTCTTCTGGTTGTGTCTGCTGTGTGTCCTCCTCCAAAAGCTTACTTAAGATTCATCCCTGTGTTCCTTTAGCTCCGACCACCTCTGTTCCAGCTCATTATACTATGCCCCCCTACACAAAGAGAAATGACTTCCTTTTCTGTCTTCAGTGCTACAGTTGCTGTCATGAATTGGGACAGTGCTCTTTCTCTTACTCAGTGGCTCAGTCACAGAGAGTAGCCTGGGAATCGGGGTGAAGTGACGGCCCCATTGTTGCTTTGTTGTGGGTGAGACGCCAGCAGAACTCACGCCGGCACTGCCACTCAGCCCCCCCCCAAACATCGCTGGTCTGGCTCTACTCATTGGTGATGATTAAATAACAGCCCCTGTAATTTGGAGGAGCTTCTTTGCCACGGTGACCGTCTTAGCATTCTGATTGGTTGGTTCTTCATTAATTAGAGTAAACATCAACAAAAAACCTATCCAAACATTTGAATTAAATATCTGGACTTGTTTCTACTTGTATGATTCATATTTAAGAGATGGGGCTTGAGACAGGAGTATATTCTAATATTTATCTAGCACTGTTAAAAGGGATTGGTTGGGTGAGACATGAAGCAAAGTGCAACCCTTATTGCCTTTATAAAAAATCATTAAAATGTCGTATTTATTAAGCAAATTCATTAGAATCTATTCCACCTCAGAGAAAATAGTCCTGGTCTTTAACCTGTTGTTTACCGATAGTTGCTAGGTGACACAAGTAACCTATCCAATCTAGCTACTGATTGTTGTTTATGATGTGCAGATAAACCGGTAACGGTTCTGTATGGTGAATATAAGCATCAAGCAGGGACTGAACTATCCGTGTTAAAACTGCCGATATGAAAGAAGGTTCCATAAAGATGATATTATACTGAATCCCTTCTCAGTCGATAATGTTTAAAGTAACTACATGAAGTCCTCTTTTAATCAAAAATTAAATATTCTCAGTTTTTTCACTTTGGTCTTCAATCACAGCTCTGATTCATCAGGGTTGTCTTGGAGCAGTGTTCGGGAGCCTTGATTAAACTGCTCTTGTTTGCAGTAATAGCTCCCCCTAGTGGAGATCTATTCTAAATTAACACCAAGAGTGTTGCTCTTGTTGCTCAGGAGTTCCAAATTATGTTTTACCAAGGGCCACTTTCGCGAGATATGGACTCCCTTCCCTTTTTGGTCTAGTAGATGTGTTAATTGTAAACAATAAAACACACTGACTGAATCCTATTATTTGCCATTCCACCTGCTCCCCAATGACCTGTGCCTGTTTTTGTTGCTCCACGGAAGAGCGAGATGTTGCTGACACAAGCGGCTGAGTACATGGCTGCCTCTGATGTAGGAAAATACATCATGATGTGAGGATCTCACATTGGCAATGGGACAGACCCGCGGGGATCAATAGAAAAACGACTGGGCCAGGTCGATGTAACAGGCTGGAGGCTACGGTCTGAAGAGTCACGTTGGTTAAACAGTCTCTCAGACTTGTTTGAAAGTCTTCAGAGATTAGGCTTCCGTGAGGCGGGAGCGATCAGGGGCGGTGCCTTCACCCCTCCCCGTCTGCTGCTCATTCCCCAGGTACTACAGAGGGACCCACGGGGTGATCGTGGTCTATGATGTCACTAGTGCCGAATCCTTTGTCAACGTGAAACGGTGGCTACATGAAATCAACCAGAACTGCGATGACGTATGTCGAATATTAGGTGAGCCCTCCACCACCACTCCCGTTCTTCTTTAGCACGTAATGGCTTTGCATTGCCATAATGGTGTTTCCTCCACTCTGCAAACTATAAAATTCGCCACCCCGCCATGTCATTTTCACCAGTGGGTAACAAGAACGACGACCCCAACTCCAAGGTGGTGGAGACGAACGATGCCCAGAAATTTGCCGAACAGATGGGGATCCACCTCTTTGAGACGAGTGCCAAGGAGAACCTGAACGTGGAGGAGGTGAGTGTGGGGGGAGGGAACACTAGGACTTCAGGGTCAGTGCGCTGGACACGACTGATGTAGCCTGATTTTTCTGTGTCTGTCTGTCTGTCTGTCTCCCTTTTGTCTGGGCATGACCTGCAGATGTTCAACTGCATCACGGAGCTGGTGCTGAGAGCTAAGAAAGAGGTGCTGGCCAAGCAACAGCAGCAGCAACAGAACGACGTGGTCAAGCTGACCAAGAACAGTAAACGGAAGAAGAAGTGCTGTTAACCCAGCCAGCCGTGACGGGAGGAGTGCTGTTAACCAAGCCAGCCTTGAAGGGGGAAGTGCTGTTAACCAAGCCAGCCGTGGAAGACACACTGACGGAAACCCAACACAAAACAGCAGCCACTAACGTGGAATAGGACTCCAAACTAAATTAAGATAGATTTAATAAAGAAATTATTCAAATTAAAAAAGGAGAAAAGAAGTCCCTTTTGGACAGATGAATCAAAGACTTAAAATGTACAGATTTTATTAGTCAGAGGGGCTTTTATTTTGAATTCAGCGGTTAAATGATGACCTTTAATTGATCCTTCTGGTTCGGAGAAGGATCAGAAAGCTGACTTCCACTACAAAGCTCAGATTTATATCTACCAATATAAATATTCTTTGCATCAGTATATATTTCTCCTTCTCATTCCACGCTGTAAAGGACTTTCAGGAATCGAGTGATCCGCTTGGGGAGAAGGACGTGATTTTTTGGGGAGCGGGTGTGGTGATGAAGCCTAAGAAGGGGGCCTGCAATCTTTGTACATTTTCTTTTGAAACAATAGGAGCTTGTATTTACCGTGGCAATAGTCTAACGCCAAACAGATTATGAACTTATCTTTTTTTAAATAAGAAAAAGTAATGAAGAAGATAACATCCAACTTTTTGTTAATTAAGCCGTTAGAGGGAACTGCATCTTGCGTGTCAGTTTTTTTTGCCTGTATTTTGCCAAGCATCTTCCACTCTCCCCCTTCCTGTAGTAGAGAAAAGATCTTTATATCACTTAGTGTCTCGTCATCTGCCTGTGTTTAAAGCGAAGATGAGGGGAACCAGCTGTCAGCATGGACTGACACCTGCTGTTTGCCAATCACTCCTGTCTTCACTTTTACGCATATTTTATTTATTGTTATTTTTATTTTTTACCAAGGACAATTTCATGTAAATCTAATAAAGTAAAATGGGATGGAGTGGATGCTGAAGACGTCACTGGGACGGGGCGCTTGCGTCTCTGCAGTCCCTGTGGGAGGGGGAGTTCTGCTGGGAGACCCGGCTCCAGGGAACGGGCTTCGTCCCTTCCGCTGGGAGACCCAGCCCCAAGGACGGGCTCCATTCTACGCACCTTGCTTTACATTTTCACTCTCTCTGCTATGTGACCTGGCACCCCTCTTTTCTGTTTTTCATTCTGGCAAACAAGGCTGCGTGTCAGAAGCACGTTGACAGTGCCGTCCCCGTGGAGTCTCGGTGACCCCTTCCTTGGCAGAATGGGGTTGCTGTTAGGCATGGCCATGTCTCTTACCTTTTCACTCTATGTGTCACTGTAACAATATTCCCTTTTGCACAGAGACTGTGTGAGGTCAGGCGATATCAGCCAAGAGGGGGTCTCAACAGTACACACCAGAGACCTGTGTGAGGGCCAGAGATATCAGCTGAAAGGGGAGTTTCACCAGGCCACACCAGAGACCTGTGTAAGGTCCAGAGATATCAGCTGAAAGGGGAGTTTCACCAGGCCACACCAGAGACCTGTGTGAGGTTCCAGAGATATCAGCTGAAAGGGGAGTTTCACCAGGCCACACCAGAGACCTGTGTGAGGTCCAGAGATATCAGCTGAAAGGGGAGTTTCACCAGGCCACACCAGAGACCTGTGTAAGGTCCAGAGATATCAGCTGAAAGGGGAGTTTCACCAGGCCACACCAGAGACCTGTATGAGGTCAGGAGATATCAGCCGAGAGGGGTCTCGCCCACCAGAAACCTGTGTGCACCTGTACATTGCTAAACCTTTACCCCAACACAGCAAAAGAGAAAATAGCAAAGTACAGATTCATTTAAATTTGTGTATGTATATATAAATATATTTGTATATATTTAATATATAGTATATACATACATATTTTCATATAAACAAGCATGTGTGTATGTTTATGTAGACACCCTTACATACATACATGCGTGTTTTTCTCGACTGTGGTTTGCTGTACACTGGACATGTATCATACATTTTTCCCTTCTTGATCTTTATCGATAATAAACATTTTAAAAGACTAAGCATTTGGCCCAGAATTGCGGGAATCCCCTATTTTATTGTGGTGAATTTATTTATTTTTTGAGGTGCCCGAGTTTAATTTCCCACTTGCATGATGGTGACGACCCAGAGGTCGATACATCCACTTGTGTTTTCGTCTCCAGTTTCCAGTGTTTAAACATGGAAGCCCTAAAGGTAGGTGTTCAACACATTTATGTTTTGCTTTTGCAAGTCAGTGTTTTTACCGCGGGTTCTTGTAAACATGAGGCTCAAGCTCATGTCATCATGTCCAATATTGTTCATTAGCTGCACTGCTGCCATGTGATCGTGAAAAGAACGTAACACGGTGTGCCTTTGGGTGTGATCCATGCACAACCCACTGGCTGAAGATCGAAGAAGGAACAAGACACGCCAGACTTTCTGAAATCCCAGTGTTTTTTTATTATCTCACAGTGGCCTCCACATTAACACATTCGTTGGATGTTTTTCTTATCTTGGAAATTTCAATATAAAAATGTCCTTTTGTCTGATTTACAGTGTTTTGTAAAATAATTTTTCCATTACTAAAAATAAGGATTTTCAGAGACACACATACAAAACCATGTAAGTTTTTTTCCCCCTTTATACACATTACACATTTTATTTTTCAGTAAAGTACCCTTAAGTGTAGAAAACTAGCCTATGATGTAATATATATTTATTTATATATATATATATATATATATATATATACACACACACGCGATACCATGTAAGGGTGCGTGAATATTTATATTTACCTCCCACATAGAGCTATACAATTTTGTAATTCGTTAGCCTAGGTATTTAACTTTTTTTGGTAGTTTTGAAGTGGGAGTAACAATTCCTATTGTAAGGTCTGGGTTCAACTGCATGTCTGGTGTAGAAGCCTGGTTTGTGGCCAGGGCTGTGTTGTTCATGGTGAAAAGACACTTGGATTCTTGCCATGCTAAACCTGTTGAGCTCCCACCTAGAAACACTGTGTCTCTGTGGGTCTACTCTTCAATAATAGGTTGCGAATAGTGAATGTACAAAAACACAAAAGAATATAAAAAATTTAAACTAAACTAAATATTTTAAATGAAAATTATTCCCACAAAATTACTTTGACTATGGAAGATTGTGAAAATTGACTTTTAACACACACAAAAAAAATTCCGCCGAAAGTTGGAAGACAAAAAAGAAAATCAAAGACAAGCTGGTTTAAGAACAGCCTTTAAATTAAAACTGAGTGCGATGCTTTCCCATTAAAAAATGACATTGCTTGAATGTAAACCAATAGGAAACGTTCTAGTGGTCGATGGGCAGGGTTCCGAACATCCCCATGGCGGGAAATGTGGTTTTATCCCAGTTCAGTCCTGCTTCACTTCCTGAGGAGGCGTGCTGTGTGGCTCACCCCAGTCAAACCAGCCTGATCAACCCCGCACCCGTGTCCTATATCACCAGGTCTAACGCTGCAGCCTCAGCGTGATTAACTCTGTCTGTTCTGGGGTGGAAGTGGCACACTTCTTTGCTCACACTGTATCCAAACCAGACCGTGGCCTTCGCTGGAGGAGCAGTGTTTGAAAATCATAGAACTGGACCCAAGCTAGTGCCACTGCATCAGACCCACAGGGCCGGTGTGCAGACAAGCCAGAAAAATGCCCACGCAAGGGCGTACTACGATCAGTGGCGTGGAATCGGATACGTCCACGGAACAGGCAAAAGGCAATGGTAAACCCACAAAGCAACGCTGATTAACAACAGCAAGGCCAGTCTTCAATACAGCCACGCTCCAAGCACAGTTTATTGAATTTTATTCTGTGATTTTTATACTTTTGAGTTCTCTCAGCTTTAATTTAATATTTACTGTTAATAAGTAAAGTTTAAAAAGAACGTATAGACCATTCACTTCAATGTGTCTTATTGGCCATAGTTAGCTCTGTGGTATTTATCTACGGCCAAGCTGCAGTCACACGTTTGCCTTAAATTCCCCTTCTGTAGGCTGATCCAAAACTAAATGTCCGAAAAATTCCCTGCTCCACAAGGTACCTCCGCATTCAGTTCCCTGTAAACATTCATGTGAAAAGTAACAGACAAGTATGTACATCTTTCTAGAAAATTAACTTTTTTCTTTCAAAAATGTTTTAAATCTATAAATATGTTTGCTTGTCAACAAACTTTTTAGCTTTTTAATTTTTATTTTTTTTTAAAGAGAAGAAAATAAAAAGTCATTCTTTGGGTTCATCCTTGCCAACAACTGCCTCCATTGAGATTAGAAGAAGACATGTGCATAGCTGTGTTCAGGAAAGTCCAGATGGTGTTCAGTTCCAGCAGCAGTCTGGAACCCCGTCTACCAAAACCAGGTCAGGAATTTCCCTCATTTGGTAGATACTCCAAAACTAAACGGAAGCCCACAACCCAAACATCTGGCGCCCTTTGATCCAAGGCTAAAGTGGGAGCGGCCCTGTCAGCAGGTTTATAGAAGCAAGGGCAATGGAAGTAGACCTTGTATGTTATTACAATGCAACAGTGACAGTACATTCTGTGGCACCGAAACACTTAGTTCCTGCTTTGCATGTGAGCTTGATTCCTTGAAAAAACACCTGATTAAATGTTTATTAAACTTAATGCTGCAAATCATTTAGCACTTTATCACATGGTTGTGTGTATATATACGGTCAATTAATCTCCAATAAATTTGTATGTGGTCACCAGGTTGAAAGTGTGCCTTGAGTGTAATAATACTATTGGCTTATATTTTTCATTGTAAACAGTTTTGAGCATTGGGTCAGTTCCAATAAGTAAGATTCACCATTGCATTAACGTCTGGTTTCCTATTCCATCACGAGGAAAGACCATCGTTTTGTTGCAGCCAAACTTCAGCCATCACTGAGCATATTCATTTCTCAGAGAGCCGGTCAACGTGGCAGCTGTCCGTTAGGCCCATGAGATGTAATGACCATCTGGTTTGGTGCAGTGCAATCTGAAGCAGTGTAGTTGGGCAGAGCGCTGTATCTTTGCATAATTTGCCCAGAAAACCTATATGGAAGTTTATCAGTTCTCACACACAACACACATCATGCATTTACCTTCTGCAATTGCTTATCCTGCTCAGACTGGTGGTACGCTGAATCCTAACCCAGACGACATAGGGCCTGAGGGAGGACGTACCCAGGAGAGGACGCCAGTCCATCACAAGGCAGGAGAAAGACATACACACACACACACACACACACACAAACTTTGCCTATCCACTCTTTCGACGTGGGAAGAAACTGGATACTTTTAAATATCGATATGTTCTTGGCATTTCATATAAAAAACATCATGTAATAAACTAAATTCACATTCAAATATATTTTCCCACCCAGACATTAAATACAATCTGTTGGATTGCACTGACTACAGCAGCCCACTTTAATTGTCTTTTACCTTACTAGTCATTTGGAATCCCAAAAGTAATTCTGTAATTAACAGGTGAGTAATTATCAATTTAAAATACCAGAAGTCTAGCCCTTTCCATGATTGTAACAAACAGGCGGAGAAGAACTAATCCTGTTCCAGCTGTCCTTTTAACTCCAGTAATGAGTGGAGCCATAAACAGCCCACACCGAAGCCATACTGAAGCCTCATTAAGGGGCCTAAACTTCTTACTAAATTACTAACTTTTCTGCCTTGGGTCCAGAAGATTGGGATTCAGGTCTTGGATGGCCGGATTTGTTTGGGTCCAGTGCTTGGAGTAGAGCTGGAAGACCAGCGGCTATGAGGAGGGACATCATGATTGGAATTTTGCAATGGCCTGAATTACCTCCCCCTCTCACACGAGGACCTTACTAACATTTCTGCGGTTATGAAATGGGCAATGAAGTCATCTGACCCACCCCTACTCCCTTCAAACATCGGCTGCTGTATGACACACAAGCAGGACCTGAAGTTCTTGAGCCTTTACCGCCTTTGTCCCTGTCCCAGACCAAAGCTGACCCGCCCACAATGCACAGAAAATTAACTGGACACAGCGCTGGACAGAAATGCCTCAACACCTCCCTAGTAAACCTGGCCTATAATTTCAATCAGCACATCGCAGAACAAAGCAGATGACTTTTTTGGACTCTGATTGTTGACAGTAAGGCCTCAGTGCGATCATTTGAATAATCCTGAGAAGATGGCTGAGTTTGGCTGCAGAGGTTTAGCAGGATGCCCTTGGTCTAGGCACAGCGTGAGAGACACAGGGAGGCACTGTTGGAAAAATGGCCTCTTGGGGAAGAAATTGCATGACCCTTAAACCCCTTCAACAATTCAAATTGGTTTGAAACGGTAGCTTTGTCCAAGCCTTTTGGAGTGTTTGGTGACGTTGCACAGGTCTCACTCTCCTGCCCTAGCATATAGTGACAAGACTAATAAAGTGCTAAATGATCATTCAGCTGATCTGCGATCAGATTCAGTTTCTTTGTGTGAATGCACTGGGCCTGTTGGGTCTCAGTCTTACTCTTTGGCAGTCCAGGTGCACCTATCTGCACCTCTCACTCTCTCCCGCCCCCCTCCCCCCGTCTCACTCTGGCTGCCCCCTCAGTGGCTCAGTTCTTTTTGAAGAAGGAGAAGAGTTTCCTGTCCCCGTCAGCAAGGCGCCGGGGCCTTCGCGAGGGAGGGGCTGAGGGGGCACCTCGCCCACCAGACGCACCCGAGAAGGAGTACAGAGGGGCCTTCCACTCGTCCTGGTGCTTGTCCATCAGCTGCTGATCAATCACTCTGTGCATGTCATCCTGATAGAGAGAGAGAGAGAGAGAGAGAGAGAGAGAGAAAGCGAGAGAGCGTACGATGAGTGAAGCACAGAGAAAAGGACTATGGGAAGGATTGAGATGAGAAGGGAGGGAAGCAAGCTGTCGTGAGATATAGAGGAAGGCATAGATAGAATGACTCCATTGACAGGCGTAGATGGCTTTAGAGGTGAGCACGATCACTTGAGTTCAGAGCGGAAATCGGTGGAATGGACCAGCAGATTTCTGATGGAACAGCATGCAGTGGCCCTGGAGGAGGGTGGAGCGAGATGGCACACAGAGGCTCACCTCGAAGGAAGGAAGGGGGGTACCACAAGGGTGGGGGGTTGGTACGGAAGCTGAGAAGGGGACCACTAGATCAGAAACCACAAGAGCCATACAGTAAAGAGACCTGAGGAGGCAAACTGCAGCCGAGGAGAGAGAGAGAGAGAGAGAGAAAGGAGAGCGGCTTGTTACAGGGGAAGGGAAGTGGGAGTGGGGAGAAAGTCAAACGCCCAGGCACCCGCACAGGCACCCGCACACACGCTCACACACATGCTCAGACACCAGCTTGCATCATGTTTTTACCCAATCACAGATAGTCAATAGGCAATTCTGAAGCGGCGGCAGAGATACATGGTTATGCAGGGGATCCTTTCATATGGCGTAGCAAATGCAGCACCGGGAACATAGTTAATACGCACTCATGTAGCATCGAAAAAGCCGAAAGAACAGGAATGTAAATCACAAAATGAGTGTCCAGACAACACAGGAAGGCTTTGCTATTCACAGTTCACCTGTTGGGTAGTGCATGACAATGGTGGATAGAACCGAACTCCAGGATCATGCGACGTGAGGCGCTATAACACTTCTAACTAAATTCTCTTGGGAACAGTCAATCAACCAATCGATAAATCAAGATGCATTTGAATCAGCCCAGTGACCCCTGACCCACCTGCCAGGCCTCCAGCTGCTGCGAAAGATTGAGCTTTTGCTGGATGGCGTCAAGTAGCTGGCTGTTCAGGGACATGATGTCAATCTTACACTTGGCCAGCTCCATCTCCACTGCTTTCTTCCTAGAATACAAAATTAAGAGCAGATGGAAGTAGGACAGAGACGCCGAACTGGGTGGGCAGCCTGGGCGGGATGAGGAGAGAGGGCGTGGCGGGGTACTTTGTCCCACAGGCACATAATGTTTGTCCAAAAACCAAAGCCTCTTTCCAATGATAGCCAGCCCCCCCATTAGCTAGATTCCTTTGCTGGGGAGCAGGGGCAACCAAATGAAACGTCAGTTAGTATTGAGCAGCAACTGAACAATAAGGTCACCGGCTTCAAATCAATAATCTGTAGCAGCTGAGGTCACAGCAAACGGAACTCCACTCTGCTGTTTAAAATAAGGTTGCACAGCATAACAAATATAGCAGGGTACCATAGCTTAAACTTGATGTCGTCTTCTTCAACTCATGAGCGATGAATGAGTAACCTCTTTATCTATGTATAGAGGACATTAAAGGGGTTGGTGCAGTTATAGTTTGCTGCCACATGGCGGAGCTATATATGCAAATGTAACTTTCACCAAAAAATATTAGAGGTTTTCCTGATGCAAACAATTAAAAAATTGTTTTAAAAGTGTGAAAATGACCGTGAAAATGAATATCGGTGGACCGGGTGCATTGCACTTCGACCGTACTTGGTGATGGCTTCATCTCTGTCTCGGATGGCACTCTGAAGCTGCTCGTTGGGCTCCTGCATCTCCACCATCGCCCGCAGACGCTCACTTTCCTCTCGCACAGAACACAGCTCCACCGAGAGCAGCGCCACCTTGAGGTTTGGAGAGCCAAGACAAAGAGGGACGCACATTGCACACAAAGGGCCACGATGAGGCTTGTTGGCCAGGCTGATTGTGAAGGAGAGGCAACATGTGACAGACCTGATTGTGGAGCTGTAGCACCTCCTCCTGGCTGCTACACGTTCTCTCTTGCTCGCAGTCATACAGCTCCCTGACCGCACGCAGCTCCTCACCCAGCTTCCGTACCTGGTCGTCCAGGGCTTCCTCATCACTGCGCCGAGAGCCCTGTACACGCGCGCGCGTGCGTGCACAGACACTGAGTTTTCAATGGATAGCAGGCACAGTACATTTGCTTCAGCATGTCTCTCGTGTGTGTTCATGGTATCTCAGCGTGTTTCTGTGCGTCTCAGTGTGTGCACGTTTAAGCATGTCTCTCGTGTGTGTTCATGGTATCTCAGCGTGTTTCTTTGTGTCTCAGTGTGTGCACGTTTCAGCATGCCTCACGTGTGTTTCTACAAGTATCTCAGTGTGTTTCAGCGCGTCTCGGTGTGTACACGTTTCAGCATGCCTCACGTGTGTTTCTACACGTATCGCAGCGTGTTTCTGTACGCATGTATTTGTTTCAGCATGTATCTCAGCGTGTTTCTGTACACATGTATTTGTTTCAGCATGTGTCACGTGTGTTTCTACATGTATCTCAGCGTGTTTCAGAGCGTCTCAGTGTGTGTTCATGGTATTTCAGCGTGTTTCTGTGTGTCTCAGTGTGTGCACGTTTCAGCATGCCTCACGTGCGTTTCTACATGTATCTCAGCGTGTTTCAGAGCGTCTCAGTGTGTGTTCATGGTATTTCAGCGTGTTTCTGTGTGTCT
>JAOYSI010043534.1:7984-25832 GCA_025775065.1 Hiodon alosoides | reverse complement strand
GTGTGTGTGTGTGTGTGTGTGTGTGTGTGTGTGTGTGTGTGTGTGTGTGTGTGTGTGTGTGTGTGTGTGTGGTCTGTGTGTGGGGGGGGTTGGGTGACATCCGTGTTCCACAGGGGGCTCTCTTCATTCAAACAATGTCCAAAATGAGCAAACACGAGCGTCGCCTATATTTGCCGTAAGGGGGCTATGTGATATCAGCCTGTTATCTCAATCCGTCTCGCACCTTCAGCCAGGCCGCTTCTAAAGAGATAGCGACAACACCGCCCGCCCGGGGCGCCAAAGTAATGATTGGAAGTGTAATGGACTCTAAGTTTCTCACTGCCTCAGTGATAAGGTGCAAAACTGCCATGGTCACACAAACTGGAAAAGTGTGTAAAGTAACACATCCTATTCATCACCGCCTAACTATACACTGTGTAAAATCAAACACACTCATGATAACTGATTTCTTGTGTTGTAGCATCACAACGACCTTTGATTATGACAAAAATAAAAACTGCACCTGCCGTTTTGACGTCCCTCAGGAGCGTTACAGACAGGAGGCAATTCTGTTGGTTTTGTCATGCAGCTGGAGGGATGTTATATGAACATGGGGAGGGAAACACAATTTAACAACCTGGAGAAGGATCAAACGGGGCACACCCTCTGCCTGGACCGGAATACATTCATTAGACCTTTAAAGTTCATTCGATGTCCTGATCTGAAAGGGTTAAATACACCTAGAACACTTTGCAGAAAAATAAACCCCAGGAAACCTGTTTAAGGTCAATCGAAGTAACTTTCAGTGGCTCTGGGTTCACAACTCTGAAGTGATTAAACGTATTTATTTTAAGCAGGAATAAAAGAAAAACGTGTACACGTATATGAATTAGGTTAATTGGATTTGTTCTTCGATTAAATAGCCCTCTTTGATCATATGATTTGTTCACGGTTACTGCCCCCAAATTAGAAACAACTCATTACCAACGTATTCGTCATCTCTGTTCACATTGTTTGGTCAGGTTTGGCAGCAGACTCCCATGTGAAAAGCATTAATATAACAACGTCGCTCTTTAACCCCTGAAGGAATACGGAACACGGGTTAGAACGGTTTCCATGGATTAGAAGCTCTAAAGCTTCAGTTCCCTCTGCACTTCATTTTAAAGAGCTTTAAAGAGATTGTGACAGAACTCCCCCTCCCCCTCCCATTCCCATCCCCAATACACACTTACTAATATTCCCCCTCCTTTTCAAGTGTCCCGTAAGCTCTAATTAGCGACAGAAACCAACAAGCAACTCCCAGAAAACACTGATCCACGGGTGAATGTGGGGTGAGCTAGATTGTCAATGTTCGAGTTGGAGAGGGATGGAGAGGATGATTTAGAGCGAGAGGGAGAACAGAACAACAGGTAGTCTCTGGACCAGCCCCTGTCCCGGGCCAGCAGGCTGAGCAGCAGAAGTGGCACTGTGGTCATGGTGGTCCAGAGCGATCCTCCAGTGGGCTGATCAACGCCAAGCCAGCCCCCAGCCTCCAACCCCCTCCACGTGCCAGAAAACCGCTGCGCTGCCTAGGGGAGGGGTAGGCTGCAGAATGAAATACATTAAAACCTTCCCGCCCATCATTTATTTTCATGAGGTTTCGTCCAAGGAAAGGGTCCCTAATTACGCCATTTCTCACAATTACAGCCTTGCGTACAGTATGTTACAGCTGTAATTGGCTGATATATGTCAGTGTGTGTGGAAAGAGGTTGGTCTTCGGGCCTTTTCCCAGGGAAAATGTTTTTTTTCCGATAGGCTCGTGTGTGTGTGTGTGTGTGTTCAGCAGATAAACTTAAGCACTCATTAAACCACCCAAAAAGGGGGGGGGGTGTTGTGTGTGTGCGCGCTTGCGTTTGAATGTGGGTGCGAGTTTGTGCGTGCACGTGCGCGCGTGTGCCAGTAACGAGGGGTGAAATTCCTATGTCCTGGAAGTACGATTTGGACAAAAGACCACCCTCTGATGTGTACCTCACAGCCTCGCAGGTTCGAACCTATTTGGTGTTGTGTGCCAATAGTGAACAGGAGACATGAGACTACAGAGGTGCCACACAATTAGCGTGGTGGGTGGAAAAGGACAGAGATTTGGTTCTGCTTTGTTGTCAGATTCTCTAGTGGCTGCCATTTTGTTAGCATTCAATGCCTTACCCGGATAGCGCAAGTCCCACTAGGTCAGGCCTGGAGTGAAACAAAAAACCTGAATACATGGGCTTTGTAGATAACCGTAAATGTGTTGGCTGTAAGCGTACCCATGGGATCTCTGAGAGGTCATGTGACCATCACACATTCTTCCTGCCTTCCGCATCAACCCGTTCACACGCAGAACGACAGACGTGAAAAGTGCGACGTTGTTCTTTAAGGCAAGTTCAGCTTTCCTTCTGAAAGTAAGAGTTGTTTATAACAATAACCATAATAATAATAATAATAATCATTATTATTATTATATAGGAATAATTGTAATGAGCGATGGGGGTGCATCTTGTGTTTTAGAGCCGCAGCAGAGAAACTGCAGCTTGCAGGAACCCCCCCACCCCCGGTTAAAAAAAAGTCAGAAGGCACTGACCTTTGAAGATTTTACTAAACTAAATGTTCATTAGTGTGTGTACAAGCACATGGGCGAAAGAAACCCATACGAATTTCCATGTACATTATACTGTGATTTAACACACAAAATTCAGTCATCAGTAAAGAATCTGAATATGCCTCAGCTATTCGTTACAGAAAAAATGTGTGCGATAAATTGCAAATGCATTTTATCGAGGAAAGGCAGAATTTATTTCCGCAGAATGTATTGACACTTGGTTATCATCAGTGGCCAGCTTGGTTTTGTCTTTTGACCACACCCAAATTTATGTTACCATCAATCAAAACATTCTTCAAACTGGTTCTTGATAAGGAGTTTGAAGGGAACTAATGTCTGAATGTCTATTGTAACGGAAAACCTTTCCTTTTTAATGGTTTATTTGGTTTAGTGAAAGATTTGCCAAACTTAATCACGCAGCTTGAAACGCAAACACAAGAAATACTGACCCGGTTTTCCAGTTGGTGCTGGTCCAGAATTTGACATGCACATTTCATAAGGCATCCCTCGGCCAGAGAGCACAGACTGCTAAGATGGGCTGGAATTTAGATTCAGAGCAGTGCGAGATTCTGTCCTTATTCAATTATAACATGTTACAAAAAACGGCCGCAGTAATTTAAACAGAGTGCTGAAACTTACAGGCAGTAATGAAAATGAGAGGTATCAACCATGCCAGCGTTTTCTCTGCGCCTGACTCAAACGGGTGAAGTCGAGCCCAGTCATAATGGACTGTCAGTCAAAGAAGTCAGTTTGTGTGAGAGTTATTACATGGTAAAAACTCCAATAAAAAAAGGTCATTTTAGAAAATTACACCTATTTTGAAGAAACCTATTAGGCTGCCCATTGAAATAACTTATTTTGTAAATGCCTGGATAGTAGTGGTAAAAAAAAACTGTCAGCTATGCAGCTGGCTAAATGCAATTTCAACTACCATTTGATGCAATGTGAACAAATATCAGCCATGTGGAAGAGGACGCCCCCCTCCCCCTCCTGTTCTGCGGAGTTCTGGGTGACATCAAAGGAAGAGTCATTATCAGCTGAAGAGACTGACCTGCTCTCATCTCGGTCTGGTCAGCCGGTGGCCACATGTCACGGAAGAATGAGGCCCTGAAGAACGACGTCATCCCCTCTGGCCGAGTCTGCTAATGACGGTTCGAAAGCCTCTTTACATTTATTATGTAAGGCATGTGCGCGCCACTTTCCGATTTGAGGAGGCTAAGGCGTTTTCAGCGAGATAAAAGAGCCTTGTTAACGCTGTGTATCGAGACTCTCCGATCCACGTTAACACGACTAAACGGAGCCAAAGAGGCTTGTTCGCTTTGAGTTATACACCTTATGTAGTTCACAGAATTCACTGCAGCTTTCTAGCCAGAGAAATTAAGCCCAGTGTAGGCCACCTTGGAGTGGCTGAATTCCTATTGGCTTTCTTCCTCTTAAACCTTGATTCATTTGTTTTTGATTGGCTCACTGATGTTTTTAACATTAGGGTGAATTATTGTAAACAAGCATGTCCACCAATACTGTTTAGAGAGACCTGGAATATTTAGGCCAGTGGCAGTTGGTCCCACACTAGCTGTTGAGTCCTTGAGCAAGTTACTTAACGCGAGTTATTTCAGTAAATATCCTTCAGTAATACATATTTGTATAAGTAGATGCAGGTAAAACTTGCGTCTGCTGAACTGAGGCACGAAAGGAACTTAATGAACAGCTGAAACCCAGAATCCTTGCTGTTGTGTTACTTGCAGATTTTAAACGCAGAGTAACACTAAAACACCTCGATAGTGGTGCGTCCTCTCCGCCTTCTCCTGACAAAATTTGATTCAAGTGGGTCCACTTAGGCCCTATAAAACATTAAACTTTCCGGCACTTAAGCTGGCTAAGACTTTTAAAAAGTTTAGCCTAAGCCACAGGAGTTCAAATCTGCGGTCCAGATAGAATTCAAGAGGGAGGAGTGCAGTAATCTTCTGGCACAAAAGTGAAACAGACACAAACTGGGTTTTCCCTGTGCGCTCGCTCTCTCCCTAATGACCATGTCTGACAGCATTTACTGACTGTGCGCACAATTCCCCTCTCTCCCTCTTCCCACTCTGGCTATGTTCCTGAGCACTTAACCGCAGTCTTTTTAGGCGTTTTAAAGTGTACACTCCAGGATGGCTTTCAGGGCCATCCTTTAATCTTAAGGGTGTTTATGTGTGATCAAAATCATTTTAAAAACATTTTATACATAGAAATCTGAAGGTCTGAGTGCAAAGATCAATCTTAACGCTTAGAACATCCTGTTAAATAGAACTTTAGCATTTCTGGAATGCAAATGTAAATATTCTTTCTGAAGTACGAATCATCTCTTAAGTAACGTGATTTTATTCATGTAAGAAGAAATAACAGTGAATTAAATTATAATGCATTAAGCATTGTTAAGGAAAGTATTTCATGAATATTGAAGGATGTAAAACTGTTGGTTCAAAGCGCAAAATAGAAAAAAACTCCCGGGTAAATATTTAATTTAATCTTTATTTTTTTAAGGATTTTGCAGGCATTAGGCATTCAGAGGCTATTTGTAACAATCTCAGGTTTCAGAGTGCTGTGATGTTGTTAGTTTTCAGAGGTCCAGCTTGGAAAAAATGATTTTGTAAAGCAAAATTAGATCTTTCCAGGTCGCTTTTTGTACAAATTTGAGAACACCGGGTGCTCCCTCAGTGGTCGTTTTAGCCTATTCATTCTGAGGACATGTAGCATTGTTATTCACGACGGAGAAAATGTGAAATTCAACAATAGGGCAGATACATGTAGTTTTAATAATATCAGGCCAGTTGTGTCTATGTAATAGTTTTGCTCAGTTTGTGGGGGGGGTGTTTTTTTTTCCGGTCAGCTCTCCCGCATCCCCGCCCTCCTGCGTTAGGGGGTGCTGTCGCCCCCCTCAGCATCTCCATTTCCTGTGTCCGTGACGTGAGTGGAGTATATTTTGAGCTGATTGTTTCAGCCTTTATTTAGCCTTTTATTTATTTTGCATGCAGCCAGATAGTTTTAAAAGAGTTCACTCGGTTGTTGTTCCGAGACAAATCGGTTTTGTATCCTAATCCTTAGGTTTCTGAGATTTCTGAGGTATATATGAGGTTTCTTGCACTCTGTGAGATGTAAATTAGTCTCAAATTTGACCATGCGTTGCCAGAAATGGTGTAATATTAATCCCAAGCAAAGGCCCGAAGAGAACATCTTAAGCTTTGCTGGTGTACAGACAAAAATTGAATAACATCAGCTTTAAAATGTAAAATACGACGTGAAATTTATTTCCACGGCATCTTAATACGACGTTGCACCTCAAAGGTTTTCCCAGGCATGAGTCAGAAGTCAGTCTGAGGAGACGTGTCTCCTGCTTGGATTTTAAATGTCCTCTTCTGGAGCTCACTGAAGACATCCAAAAAGCCTGAGGCTGACATCGCCACAGCCAATCAGCAGCAGCGGTAATTACGTCAGCCACAGACCTTTCTGCGTAACGCTGGCGATGAATCTTGCTAGGCCGCAAAGCCTTTTCCCCTTGCCACGGTCTTAGCCTTTTATCATGTCGGGCAGCTTGGTTTTTTTCTGTTTATTAAGTATTATCTGTAATCACATTCAGTGCCTCAACTCCCACTGAAGAACTGGAGAATATTCCATTTAAAAGTTATAATTAAAAGTGAAATCTGACTTCAACAAGTGAGTCGTTCTCGACAAAAATGTTATAATATCAGTTAAACAAAAAGGACTGAAAGTCCCAAGGTGACAGACACAGAAACATGTGGAACATGTGGAACATGTGGAACATGTGGAACATGTGGCACAGCTGTAACTGTAACTCTAGGTGGGTTATGGGAATGACTGTGAGGTAGATTCCTCGGAAATAACAGGCTGTGTTTAGGCGATTGTGTGACGTAAATAATCTCGTAAGTGACAGAAGGGATCAGGAAATCAGCGTAGCTTTGCATCCATGTTGGTAAAACGACGGCCTTCGATGTAAAACGTACAGGTGCCTGTCCTAGAGGCACTCTCACAAAGAGATTGTGATTTCATATGACGTACCCGGCAGTAAGTAACATTAGAAATCACCTGGAGTTAATTAAAAGTTTGAGGGAAAAGTGCCCCATACGTTGTTTTCACAGGAAACTGAGGGCCTCCAATAGCGTTCAGACTATTTTACAGCTCTAGGGGAATATGTTTCTCCGGTCCGCCAGGGAAACGGTAAAAAGGTTTGTTTTAATTAATGGGAGAAATCGAAAAGCGCTGTCATCCAGGGGACCGTTTAACCAAGCACCCAGAAAAACACTACAACTCATCCAGTTCATTAATGGCGCACGCCTTAGTCTCAGTGTGTACACTTTAGGCCCAGCCCCTGTGGACCGCAGAGCCCCTGTGGACCGCAGAGCCCCTGTGGACCGCAGAGCCCTTGTGGACCGCAGAGCCCCTGTGGACCGCAAAGCCCCTGTGGACCGCAGAGCCCCTGTGGACCGCAGAGCCCTTGTGGACCGCAGAGCCCCTGTGGACCGCAGAGCCCTTGCTCCCCCTCATTGGCTGACGTTGGACACGTGTCCTCCCGCAGTGGAGTTTTGGGAAAAGGTTGACTGACAGTTAACAAGGCAACGTTTCTAAGCCCAGCCAGTAAAGTCATCCAGGAATCCATTGGAGGGCTGCACATGCCTAATGCTTAATCAAAGCAGGAAAATTAAGAATTTAGCATTGGCCTGGAAACAGCGCCTTCTGATTGGTGATGCGTGAGATGAAAGTGCGATCCAATTTGTTTTAAAAAGGCGAAATTAACGGTAGCTGCTTTTTTTTAATGAAAAATCGGCGCATAGCCAATAAACAAAGCGTTCAGGCTTGTGACAGTTGTGTTTTACAAGGGAGGTTTAGGAGCGATCTTATTATGTTTTAATGGCTGGTTAAAACTTGCTCTAAACAAACACTATTACAGGCAGGAGTATGCTCAACGGCGAACAGATGGGGAGAATTGGCAGCTCCAGAGTCAATAAAAGAACTATTCAATCTGAGAAGAAACATCACAATTCATTTTTTAGATACAGCCCGCATAGAGAACAGTCCCCCTACCTAATACCCACATCCTCCGTCGGCTGAACCACATCATTAGGTACTTTTTCATTATTATTTCATTCTAGATGTTCTACAGGGAAGTTGGTCCATGCAGACAAGATCACACAGTCTGCTGCAGATTGGACGGCGCTCGTTCCATTTCATCCTGAAGACGCTTGGTATGAGGTCTCAGGACTCAAACTGAACTCGCTGTCATGTTCCTGGAACCACACACACACACACACATCTGGTTGTCTCTTATTGAGGCTAATTTATACATTACACTAATCTTTTTATGTTTATTTTAAGCAGGTACTAATCACAAACAAGTACATTCCTGTAGCTACACATGAGCGTTGAATTAATTTGAACGAATGAGGGCTTTCATGCCACCCCCCATAAAGCCTGGTGTTAAGCAGAGCTCTTGGTACGGTTGACTGGTGCAACATTACTCCACTCCCAGCCACTGAACGGAGAGCGCTGTACCTCCTTCAAAGTCAGGCTCTCTGAGGCTTCTCGCAAGTCTCCTTCTTCTTCAACTGCCGAGTTGAGTTTGGAGGGACAGCTGTTCTGGGCAGTGCCTGGGGGGGGGGGGGGTGAGGTAGGTCTCCCTCTCTCTTTCTGTTCTGTTCTGTTCTGTTCTGTTCTGTGCCGTTCTGTTCTGTGCTGTTCTGTGCTGTGCTGTTCTGTTCTGTTCTGTTCTGTTCTGTGCTGTGCTGTGCTGTTCTGTGCTGTTCTGTTCTGTTCTGTGCTGTGCTGTTCTGTTCCGTTCCGTTCCGTTCCGTGCTGTTCCGTTCCGAGCTGTTCCGTTCCGTTCCGTTCTGATTCACAGCCTGACCAATGATCCCTCAACAGTGACATTTTCATTAAGGAAATGTAGCAGGAACTTTAATGGTTCACAGGTGTAGGCCGATGGTACGTTAACTGTTTCCTCGTTAGGGCAGTTTCTTTCGTCTTTGTAAACTGGGAGCTTCCACAGCACAGAAGTTGACTAATGACGCAAGCAAAACGCATCTCAGTCTTTTATTTGTCCAACATTAAACCAAAGCCATCTTACAAATAATATATTTTTGGCTTTAGGTGTTTAAAAAAAATAAATAATCAAACAGAAAGAAAATGCAGTGTACCATTTGTAATTCAGTAATATTTCACTCACCACGGTGAGCTAAGCTAGCTAAGTTTGCTGAACGCTGAAAACTTTGATGTTTTGTCGGTGAGCGGGCCCTACGATTGATGCAGGAGTGAATCAAATCGATGAAAGTGGAGGCTAATTGAATTGCAGAGCACCGGATTGATAATATTGATGGTGAATGGGATGGGTCCCAGTACAAACTAAGCGCTGGTTTGAAAGCTAGGACACGCGGCATCAAAGCGTTTCTGAGGCTGTTCTCCTCCCTTCAGAAAGCGACTTCCTGGATCCCATAGGACTTCAATGGGATTTCTGTGACAAAGACTTCAGTGTTGAAGCGCCGTCAACACCATTGTACTTAATTTATCAAATCATTTGTTAAGTTATCAATTCATGGTTTAATTCAATGGCATTTTAATCAATGCAATAATAATGTTTTTGATTTTTTTGACATTGACACGTCATAGGCCACTAACCAACGTTGATGCTTTGCTTGACAAAAGCCTATTCATCGTGTAAAATGCTAATTTGTTATCGCCCAGTTCCTTTGAGCATCCTTCATTGTTTTACATGAGAAGAGATTGCATAAATAGTCAGAATAAATTCTCTAAAAGCCAGCATTTTCTGGGGGTTTGAAAACACATCCGAGTCAACCTTGTGCGACAGTACTGCAGTAATCTTCATTAACTGAGCACATAGCATTGAAGAAGATCATTAAGATAATAAATTAAACATCCTTTCTTTTCTCAAGAAGAACAAATTGCTTTGAGTCAAATACACGTTTGCACTCTTTTAGGGATTTTGGCAGTGAGCACTTCACAACTGTCACCAAAGTACTATTCAGGGTTTAACTGCGAAGCCAGAGGTGGTGTGAATTAAAACTACGAAAGTGTTACCGCCAGTGAAATCATTAATTCGCTGTGACATTATAATTTAATGACAGGGTTATACCATTTTATGATATTTTTTAAAACACGGAAAAGCTTATCATTTTAGTACTGGGCGGAATCCTCACATTTTCTGCACTCCTGCAGTAAGAGCCGTGCCTTAAGAACATCTCCACCTCACACAATCTATAAAAACCATTAACGCTGTTATATTTATTTCTGACTTGAGACTATTTTAGGGAAAAGCTGAAGATCTTGTGAAATGCGTGTTGATCGTTTTACACGATTTGATCTTTCTGTGTGTGGGTTCCGCTCTCCTCTGTACCACAGTTTTAATGCAGCCTATCCAAATGTCTGCCTGCCTCGCTGATAACATTACATAAACACTACCAACTAATGATCATGAAGTACTACCCTGCCGGCAGCTCTGTGCACCCCGTCCTCCGTTCCACCCCCTGTCCTCCGTTCCACCCCCTGTCCTCCGTTCCTGTCTGATCCCAAAAAGTCTCTGAGCGTTTGTCAAGGTGATTGATTTTTACAACAACTGCGACGGGGGATAATGCGGTCCGGTGTGCTGAACTGGAGAAGGGCACTGGCGTAGGTTCTGCCGGCCTGGGCTTTTCCACACAGGTGAGCGTTGAATTTCCTGGCTGATCAGCAGCGGCAGGTGGCCGATCGCTTCCCAGCGCTCCTCCGTGAACTCTCCCAGGCCACGCCCGCTGCTCCCTCTGCCGGCCCTCTCCGTAAAGAGCAATCAGCATGTGTTCTCAAGGACGACGTAACGGATCACACAGGAAACCTCTCGACGACATTTCCCTTTCTCTGTTTGGATCGCTCCATCGCCAACAGATGGTCACAATTATGCAAATAATGATGTGTGTTAACCATTAGCTTTACTTTATAGTGCAAAATCTAAACCGAATTGACCTGCCAGAAAATTCTGCTTTGGACCTGGAAACCCAGGCAGATAACACTGGAATAACAGCATCTGAACAGCCTTCATCACAGCAGCGGTCGCATCACATGACGCATCACATGACGCATCACATGACGCATCACATGCATTTGCTTGACACTTAGCGGGCGCTGGAAGGCCACCACATTAACTGCGACTCTCCACCTCTTGGCCATGGACCCAGTCTTTAGTCTCTGGAATCTCAGAATGTCTCTATCGCTGACCAGCATTCCACCAGTGCTAAGGCAAAACTTCCATGACAGCCAATCGTGATCCGAGTGTGGGTCCGGGACCATGATATACAGGAGGGGTTAGGCTGCGAACAAAACCCATTGAATCGCCCCCTCTGTCGAAACTGAACACCTTGAAGCACTTATCAGAATAAACATCTGGCCTTTACTACGCTGTGAACGCCAGTCTACAAGGATTACCCTCAGAAAATTCCATTACAGACAACATGATGTTGTTGTTTTGGTCCAAATGCATTTAGACTGCGATGTCAGACTGACAGTGAGCACGCTCGCACCCTCCAGACACAGTTAACTAAGAACAGGACATTTCTCACCAAACATGTCACGCTGCAGACTTTATTTAGAACAGCATTTGTTTGGCGACAACAGAGGTTGGAAGCAAAAATACAACGTAAAAAAAGACATCTAGGTTTCTTTATCCCCAGAGGAGTTCAGGGGTTTAGGACACATCTCAATGTGTGCAGGCGCTCTGCTCCCGTTAGGACAGCTCCTCGCGTTTCTGCTCTGCGGTTCTCCGGTTCTAAAACCGCAAAGCGTACGAGCACCCCTTCTCCGAACCATGCAGACGATTTCCGACGGCCGGAACGTGACTGAAGAGGCAAGAGAGCAACCGTCTCAGCGGATCAGGACCAGAGACGGGACACAGGAGTCACCTCTGCTCAGGCCAGCTAACCCAGTCTCCCGGGTGGACACTGAACGCCCCAGGTGTGACCACCCATCTCTACCCAAGGAGTATTTTAGCAATAGTCTCGAAGGAAGGAAAAAGCCAACGGCCCACGATGTATACTCCGACAGGGATCCTTTAAAGCAGGAAACGGACGTGGGCAACGCGTGCTAAAACAATCTGATCTATCACGCAGCACCTCAATATAACCACTTATTTTTTTACAGTGCCCACACAACACAGACATGAGAAATTCTGAATGATTTACCCATGGGTTTTCATAGCCTACTCAGCAGAAGCCCGGCGTATCGCCCAGGTCCGTTCAATCCAAAGTGGGCGGTACGCTAATGACCCGTAGGTGGTTTTTGATCAGCTCCAAAGTAAGATTCTATGCTGGCTAAGGCGCTTGAAGTTGCTATTTCAAAAGAACCTTGTTTTTGTTTTTCATGATAACTGAAAAACAAAGAGCTGGTTACCTTCATTGAAAGAGCAAAAGAGACGGACCCCTCCCCAACATTTTCTAATCGGACGCAGGTGAAATCTGGGAAACTTGTCTGAACGCATAATTCAAAAAAGCTAACCGTTGGTAGTTATCCAAATCGATGCCTTTTGGCCCCAAATGCCCCCGCGTTCCACAAGACATGTACTCACCAAAGTATGCACATAGGAGAAATCTAAATTATTCATGAAATCTTTATAAATATGCATACTTTCATTCGTTTAATATGAAAGAACTAATCAGTATGGGGTGAGCCAACCTACAGGATAGGCTGTATCTCTAGTAAATACAAATGTAGAATGAGAGGATTGTTCCACAGAACAGGCTAAGGCTGTTTGTGAGTAAGTCCTTAAAGACATTTAAATAAATGTTCTGGATCATTTGCAAGTCCTTACTACCTCCACGGCTGCTGTCAACCTGAGAAAACCCTTTTAGTATTTCTATATATTTAGCTAAAGTAGACTTTCTTCATTAAAGGCTTGTTTCACCCAGCTTTATATTAACCGATTTCCTGTATACTAATAAAATACTAATATCCTTCAAATTACATCACCAGTCTCCGTCCTGGGCTTCGGACTTGCAGATCATTCAGGTTAACATGACATATCACATAAGTTTGATGCCTGTGAGAGAGAGCACCTTTCTGACGTCTGTACGTGACGGACAGCTGTCATTTCTGAGCTTCCTGCAGATAGTGTGCACTTGATGGAGTCGAAGTTTGTTGAAGGGAGCTTGTAAATGCACTTTCAAGAGCCTTTGGATGTAGAGTTTATTAATAACCCAACTGTGGTCATGTCGTAAATCATGAGCCCCAACAAACCTTTATAGGCGTTCCGTCTTTTGAGTAATTGGCCCGTCTGCGTTTATGTATCTATGCAAATAAACTATGTGTATTAATAAAGAAGTCAAAGGAGAAAACACACTTGATGCATCACCTAAAAATACAGACGGAGACATTAAAATAAATTATGCACATGCTTTCTTGCGTATATTTACAGCACAAGCGTTTTCGATGTCATTTTGCACCCAAAGGTACAATCAGTAGATGCAAAATAAATATTGCTTAGATAAGGCCAGTATATAAATAGCTTTGATAAGCTTCCTGGATTAAACCTCCCCATTCCCCCTGTGTGAGGGAGATGCTGAGAAGAGATGTTTTTGTTCTCAGTCTATAAACTAAAAATTCTGTTTGTTGAGACATAGTTTTTCCAGTTTGATTAGGGAATAAAAGAAGAATTAAAATGAAAATGAAAATGAAGAAAACAAGCGATGTCCACACAGTAAAATCCCGTCTGTGTTCTTGTAACAAAGCTTCTTGGCCCCGTCTGTGAGCAGGTACGATGAGGTGTGCTCCGCTGCGATTCGACGGACAGCAGCCCACCTGTCGCCCGGAAACGGGCCACTTCCAACCCCAGGACCACCGTTGGCTAGATGCTTTTTGGGCGATGACCCATTCATGTTACACTCCTGCAGGGTCTGTGTTTCTGAGACACCCATTCTGGCATGTATGGTAATTCCATGCCCTCATTATTACCTCTGAAGTGCAAGTTTGCCTTCTCTATTTTTTCTCCGTGACACTGTTTATATAATAGGTGCCTGTTGTGTGACCTGTTCTTAGCCGAAATGCTAACATCTGCATTTCCAACTAAAACTGCGGCACCACAGCCCATAGGCCAAGCACCCTAACCCAGATAGACTTGAGATTCAACGGAGAAACATCTCGTGCTCATCAAAGGGCTGTCCTAGAGTCAATAATTCATAGTTTAAAGCTTTTATTGAAGCTTCTGAGATCTAACCAGGAACATCTGCTAACGGATATTTACTTCAGAGGTAGTCATTAATTAGCATAATTAATTTGGGATGTTCTTGTGAACCTAAGGCAACTAACATGTCATTTAAAAAAAAAACATAAATTCAGATATATTTACAGAAAATAATTGGGAATAGCACATAACACTTTTTTTAGCTATTCAAAACAGATGCCATGGCTATGATATTAAACACTTCAATGTGTAATATTTAAAATAGCAAGATGAAGGTGTTAAGGAGAGGGCAAAGATTTGACTTATCTTTGCCAGTTATTTTAATCCGCACCTTTTTTTAAGTTGCGCTGTGCACAGTGGTTCATTAGTTTCACATGATCACATGATCAGGTCACATGATTTCTTTTGCATCCCAGGTTCATTATTTTGGGAGCCTGGTAGAGAAGCGGTTGACGTTAATGATAATACAGACTGAACTTCTGGAGCCAGCACCCCCCTCTAAACAGCTCCAGAAGTGATGCAGAAGGCTAGGTTTGGAAAGAAACATCTTAAACTGCCTGTGAGAGCTGAGGTTTTGCCCACCGCTTCCCAGGCTGTTCCCAGGACCCTGACCGTTTGCTCTCTGTGGTTCACGAGGGTCCCTCCTCCTGGTACCCACGTCGACCCATTACCAGCACGTCGTGACTATAAAAGACTTATCCCAGGGGGTTGTAATCCATTTATTCACCCAGATTTGTATTAGAGCAGCAGTGACCAATTCAGGATTAAAGTCCAATCTTAGAGCCCAGAGACCGGTTCCTTCATCATTACTGCAGACATCACCCACAACCCTGGAGGGGCCGATTACCCACACAGGGCCAATTTTAACACCCTGAGAACCAGAACACGCGCTTACATCCCAACACTATACTCCTTCTAGAACCCATCCTTCCTCTTCCAAAAACAGCCAGAAGAGTTCCAGTTGGAGGCCCCAGGAAATAGATTCTCCAGGGGGCTTTTACCTCTACCCCATCCTGTGGCAGTGAGGGGAGGGGCCGGGCAGGTCCCCGATCACTCGCCCTCTCTGGCTCTGGCCTTGTAGTGCTCCTCTGGCAAGTTCCTCAGTTGCTCCGCTGCCTGCAGGGCGAGAAAGAGGCAGGAAAACAAGGTGAGCGCGCTAAACTGGGCACAGGCACGGGCTCTAAACCGGGCACGGACGCTAAACCGAGCACGGGCGCTAAACCGGGCACGGGTGCTAAACCGGGCACGGGCACGGGCTCTAAACCGGGCACGGGCACGGGCTCTAAACCGGGCACGGGCTCGGGCTCTAAACCGGGCACGGGCGCTAAACCGGGCACGGGCTCTAAACCGGGCACAGGCTCTAAACCGGGCACGGGCGCTAAACCAGGCACGGGCGCTAAACCAGACATGCCACTAAAGACCCTCTGTGTGGTGTGCTTCCCTTTTGATCAAATCAAAAGACTTGACCACTTAGTTTTAATCGCAAATCCAGCGTATGCAGCCCACCAGGTCACAGAGCAATCTCTGCCTCTCTCCACAGCTGCGTACCAAAACACCGAAACACAGCGCCTCTGGCAGAGGCGTCTGGCATCACCACTGCGCTCTTCTGCAAGCCCCGTTCACCAGTGAAGACAGATTATACGGATTATACAGAACGGCCAACTGTCCCTTCCTGATCAGTGCACAACGCGCCGTTTAATTTCTCATTAGCCTGCCGCTCCACAATTAAATCCCATCCCCGGCTAAGGGGCATAAACTTTGAGAGCTTTCTGACTCTGGCTCTCTAGGACAAAAAGAGGATTCATTAAGCCATAATAAATTTAACAGCACGTTAAATCACAGAGAGGGACGGCATGGTATTCGAGCCTGAAACACCCGGAAATAAAGTTAGATTTGATCATAAAGGACGGAGAAACTCCTTCCGAGTTAAATTCCACTCCACCGATTTAACCGGTCCCTGACACTTTGCCAATGTGTTCCTGTCTGGCCTTTTCAGAGACCGAAGGTTAAGTTACCAGGATACAAGGCTCCAATTTATTGTGGTCTTGTCTGTTGTCATTGCAACCAGGAAAGCAAATTCACCCCCCCCCCCCCAAAAAAAAAAGTGATTAAGTGCCCTGTGAATGCAAGGCTTTAATGATGTTAAACCTTCCTGTCGGGGGTTCGTGACAGAGGAAATTTGGGTCTCTGTAATAGGCACAAATGGCTCTCTAGCCCTTGATTGAATCTTGCTCACTAGCAGGCTGGCGCAGCCAGGCCCGGTCTGTCCCATTATCCGCGGTGCCGCAGGGTTCGCTCAGGTGGAGAGGCGTAATTGGATCAGGCCGATGCTCGATGCGTCCCGATTAGGGGTGGACGGAGGCAGGCTGCGCCTGCGAGAGGAAGGGGCGTGGGCAACTCGTCCTCATCACAGTTGCACGCGCGCCGACCTCTCCATTAAGCCCGTCTGGTGGAAACACTCAGAATAAGGTGTCTCGGCTTGATGGAGGCGAGCCGCCTGGGTTTAATGAACTCGCAAGCGCGACTGCGGATGTGATGAGACCATTAGGGAGCAGGAGGCAGCCAATCACGCGATGTGTGGGGTGGGGGGGGGGGGGGGCGGTTATATTCACAAGACAAATTTATCTCTGTAATGAGCGCTTCAGACACAAACTCCCCTGCCTAGTTAAAAAAAAAAAAACACAGATTATTTCTCAGAGTGCGAGGACCTGCTCAGGGCTGAGGTCCCTCTGCTCCAGGGACAGCATCTCGTAGCCCACCATGAACTTGCGCACGGTGGCGGAGCGGAGGAGGGGCGGGTAGTAATGGGCGTGGAGCTGCCAGTGTCCCATGTCCTCGTGGAGGTGCGGTCCAGTCGGTGCGCCTGCAAACCCAAAGATGAATTCACTCTCTTTACCCTCACCACCAGCCGCATCAATGTGGCAGCATGGCACACATTCGTAGGAACAGATCAGTTTATTTCTGAAACGCAGAAACACGCGTCACTATGACTGTCTCCCTCTGAAACGCAGAAAAGCCTGTTATTGACTAGTCCAGACAGCTTCGGGCTTTCAGTGAGGGAGGAGACGCTCAAAGCCGTGGTCTGGGCGCCTCGCGGGACGTCTCTGGTGAGGTTTGTGTGGCGCGTATTGAGATATACAATGCCTGTGAGAACCAAGGGTTTGGCTGGAGTTCCAGGTCCCAAATCCCACTCTTATCCACCACATTAGGAATGAAAAGCGTATCAAGCTAGTTAAAACGGGTTTCATCCTGCATGCTTCACTGAAAGGGCCGTTAATTTCCTCTGCTGACGTTCTTACGGTTGGCTGTGAACCACTTTCTCTGTGGAGCTGAGCCCTCTCCAAATCTTCTTTTATCACCCTGGCTACCCTGGTCTAGATGTTTTAGTGTACGGGTGTGTACGTGTTTAGGAATGTGTATGTGTGTGTGCTTATCCGTGTGTGTCTGTGAGTGGGGCGGGGGTTTGGTGCGTTAAAATCATAAACTAATAAAAAGGGCTTCACAATTCCACACGATCACGAGCGTCTTGTAAGAAATTCCTTCAGCGGCTCCACTTGTGTTGGTCTAATGCACTTGCAAAACATCAACATTCATCCCATTCACTCCACAGCTCGAAAAATCCCAAAATGACTGAACTTATTTCAGTCCCTTCGTCTCCTTGCACGCAGCCCAATCTCCGAATATGCATCGCTAAGTGGTGCTTGGCCCGAGCTTTGAACATGGACCCATTCGTCTATTCTCCACGGCAACCCTGCAACAGTGTTAACCCTCCTCAGCACCACCCCTCGTTAAGCCTCCGGAGTCACAGGCGAGACAGTAATTAGCATGTTGGTATTAATGAATGATCTAGTGTTTACACCGCAGGGGACACATCTCAAAATGAGGTGTCTCACTTCCTGGTGAAACCAAAGGTCCCACCGCGAGTAGGACATCAAAACCGACTCATTGTTATTATTATTATTATTATATTTCAGTTTGTATGGCTGTGTTGAGTACGATACTTGTCCCGTTCCACTGTGTAATGAAACAACAGTCCCAAACCA
>JAOYSI010043523.1:0-15697 GCA_025775065.1 Hiodon alosoides | reverse complement strand
ACCATTTGTATGTTCAGACTAATTTATTGTTATTGTTATTATTATTATTATTATTACTTTTTCTTTCTTTTTAACACAGAGCTATGCACACTGCCAAAGAGCTTGGGCAGAGTTTTTGCGCAAAGAAACCAAAATCGCAGTATTGTGTTGGACATCACCTTATGCAATTTGTTTTACCAGGGTTGCTGTCTGTCTGTTACTGTGAAATATATTTTTTTCCTTCTTTTTAATAAGAGCAGCAACCCCAATGGCATTCTTGTCACACAAGTGACCTACCTCATTTTTGTTTGTGGACCCGTGAACACATGACGTTTTGGTTGTGGACCTGTGAACACATGACGTTTTGGTTGTGGACCTGTGAACACATGACGTTTTGGTTGGAATTGTTGAATGTAATAAATTGTTATGAAAAAAGCCGACTCATCATAACCTAGAAGTATTGTTAAGCACAGGACTGATTTTATAAAACAAAAAAAAAACAATCAATGATGCTGACAAGCGATTATTCTGACATTTCCTGTGGTAGGACTGCCCCCTTGTGGCGCTGATGTTTCTGCTGTATTTTTCTTTTAGTATAAATCAGATAAGAGATTGTAGCAGTCCAATCATTAACAAAGTATGATTCACTGAAACAAGATTTTAAGACCTTTGTATAAGATTGCATATAAGGAGACGGGATTCACCTTGATTGTGTTTATATCTATTTGGCACATCTGTGATCCGTTTGCGTGCATGTGTGTGTAAATATAGCGGTCCATTGTACTGCAGGTTCTTGCTTGTGAGTTTTGTTATTGGGTCATCTCTCTCTCGCTCTGTTCTCTGTCTTTCGGTCGCGGAATAACAGGTGGTGTGACCCTTTTTATTTGTACCAGCCAAATTACAGAAACCTGCTCCTACTTCTGCTGGTGGTTACTGAGCCAGAATGCCCGTGGTTAGAATCCTGCAGAAAAACATGCTCGCACGCAAACACACTCGCTCTAGTTTTCCTTGCTTAAGAAACCATAGACACAAACTAAACCCAGTCATTAAAAGATGAGCTTTTTTTATTGCTGCTTCAAAGCCTGGTCACCTCTTTCTTGTTTTATTTATGTTATGAATTTGGATATTTAGTCTACTTGAACACTTGAGCCAGATTTCGACCCGAAGGTTTGAAGGTTGTAACTTTTATTGGTGGACTGTGTTATTGTGCTTCTCAGCTCAGACTAAATTGTGTCTGGTCAGCAGGGAAAGGCTGGCGCAAGGTTCCTGAGAACAGCCTCCCCACGTTGTGGGATGTAAAGTCACAGTTTTTAGCACCTAGAAAGCTCATATGGTGGGTTCTGCTGAGGCTGCGTTCTGGGAGTTGAATGTCGCTCCAGCGCGGACAGGCGCTGCCTGCCCCAGGAGGGAGGGACTCCCTGGGAGACACTGGACTAATTTCTTTGGAGACCGTGAATCTAAATTGGCCAATTCTCTGACATCACCACTGTGCGTCATGGTCTCTCCATGCCTTGGAATCCAGGTAGACTGTTTAACCTCTAAAGTGATGAACTTGAGCTAACTGGGTGTGGCTTCGTGGATGTGGTCTGCAGTGGATGAGGGGGGAAGCAAGGAGCCAGAAGCTCACGAACCAGCAGGGTGGAGAGAAACTCCCCCCGACTGGAGAGAATGACTCCTACCCAACGACGCCTCCGATGGCAGTCTGAGCTTCTGCTCCACACCCCCTGTCCTTGTGCTGTCATCGCCCGTCTTTCACAGTCACTATAGAGGCGTCTTTCTAATACCAGTGGGGGGAGGGGCAGGTGTGGCCTTCTGCTGAAGCACAGCTATTCAGAGACGCTCAAGATGATCCAGAGGGCCAGGGTGGAAGACAACGAGCGCCCAGCCCCCAGAGGGCTGGTCATCCAGGAAAAACATTGATGTGAGCAGAGGCCCGTCAGCTGACCGACATCTACTGTATCCAGCCTTTGCTTTGTATCAGACTTACCTAGGCATTAAATAGTCTACACTTAACATGTAACTCAACGTCTGCAGTTGGACAATTCATTTTATCCCCTCCCCCTTTTGTCTTTGGTTCTTAGTGATCAAACTAGTGTCACTACAGATAAAGTCCTGGCTCACAAAAGCAAAAGCAATTTTAATATCAACGGGAATCTTATGTGGTTAAATAAATGCTAAACACAACAATATTAAATTATATTTAAAAAGCCATTCCCCGTTTTCTGCCATAGCAGGTATTTACCCTTGGTCCCAGCTGGAGGTCAAACAACTCATCACAGATGGGAGGGGTCTTGGATCATTCAACACACTTCTGGGCTTCGGCTAATCATGCTGTCAGCGGCCTTCGGCCCGCAACAGGACCAATCAGTCCAATCAGACGCTTCTTTATGTAAATCACAGATTGGGTTGAACTAGGACGGCCAGAAGCAGAAGAGTGGATTGAGGGATCTGAATGTCGTGGGCCACTAAAACTTTGGCCCTCGCCGTGGCCATTGGCACTGTCCTGGTACGACTTAACGTTAAAGGTTGCCAGGGGACAATGCACACAATGCATAGACCGATTTAACCACTGGACTCTAGATACAGTCCAACATCGTGATTCCACAAACATCTTTGAAATAATTTTACCTGGAACTCAACATATTTTCCCTCATCCTGCAAGCATCTGTCAAGTTCAGTGGACATTGTCCCATCGCTGCATGTACCCGGTAAATACAGGTTATATAATGAAGACGCTATAATGCTAATTCAACACAGATGCTTCAAGTTTTTGCAGGCATTAGGCTTATTGCAGTTAGTGTATTTTTACATTCAGTAGCACGAGGGCATCTTTCTGTCATTTTCCTGTCGACGGTAATGATAATTGGATACCTATGAATTAAATATGGTTTCAGCATAAATATGGTTTTTATGTCTGGCAGAATTCAGGACTATTTCACTAGTGAGTGAGTGAAATCTCATTGTAACTCCATTGTGCATCGACTATTTGCTTTTTCAGTCACCGTGACACCAACCTTTCACGGGAAAATGTCACAACGTTCTCTAGCAAATCAGACCTGGAGATTGTCCAGCCCTAAGCTTAACAAATTCCCATTTAGCGCGACCTTGAAACAGCTGTGGAATTGAACAAGTTTTACAAAAACATTATTAGCAACAAGGATTAAAACAAAGTAAAATTTAGAGAAAGAAAAAAACATTTTTGTGGAACTACACTGGAACATAAAAAATCGGGAAGACAAAATAATGACAAATGCATGAATGGTTTAATAATTTATTAAATATTGGCTATGCATTTTTTATATATCCGTGTTTGTATACACACACTGTACATATATCAGTCATTAATCTTATTGCAGCATGGCCATGATTGTGTATGTTTAAACAGATTTAGCTGAAGTAAAGGACATCTATTGTGCTACTGGACGTCTGTTATGATGTCTGTTGATAGCAAAGGTCGAGACAGTCCCCAGCCGACACAAACTATTCCTGACACGTTGCGTCAACGTTACTGGAACGCTGTGAGTGCACGTTAGCTGGGTAATGTCACAGACCCATGACAAAAGGCATGCAAACAGCAGGCAAGGACACAACCGTCGTAAAGCATGGTTAAATACGGTTCAAATACCACAGGAATGACAAATGCCTTGACAAAAAAGCCTCCCACCCCCCTCCCCCACTGGAAGTGACATAAATGCATATAGCGTCCTGGTTCTACAATGATAAGTTTAAGGGTAAAAGCACCTATCAAGGGTTGAGCAGCAATGTCCAACAATGCCCAGTGTTTTATAACCAGCTTAAAGAATACCCCTTTTAGATGGGCCACATATCTTCACATCAGGGTTTAAGGCTTGAAAAGGAACATTGGCGTCCAGTTGTGCACCAGCGATTCGAGAGTCACCCCGGTTGTACTCATGCTGTTAATTCGGTAGAATCTGCAGCTACTATATTCGACAGAAAGTCTGAGAGATTTCAAGCAATGATTGGAAAGGATTCAGAGGCCACCTAGAGCTGAAACGAAATCACTTCACATTCATCCTCTTTGACGGATATACATCGTCTTTTACATCGTCCTCTTTGAGCCTTGTGTTGGGTTCACAGTTGGGTGTGGTGAGGATTGAAATGGATAAGTGCATGCAGAATATTACATTTCGAGGGAGAGCACTGAGCACTAACTGTGAACATGATATCTGTAAAAAAAAACAAAAAGACAGCAGGAAAAATGAAGACAGACAAAAGAAGACGGAACCAAATCCCTGAGGACTACATTCTACAGAGAAGAGAGCTTCTTTAAAAATAAAAAATAAATTGTCATTTAAAAATCAGATATGTAGTATTGTACGCCTGTAAACGGAAAGAAAAATACTAATTTCATAGGCAGGTTTCACGCTCTCCCCAGAGAAGTTGTGTCGTAGTGAACAACAACAACCCATGCTAGAGAAAAGTCAACATGTGAATTAATAGTGCCTACAGGAATGCTACTGCCTACTTGGCTTCATGCTGAATGAGAAATGAACTCAAAACAGCGGAGTCCTCCTAAGGACTACTGTTTCAAAAACATTTATTATGATTATTATTTTTAATTTTTTGCATGTCAAGGTTTGGGGGTGGAGGGTGCTTTGGAGGATGCTGGTGTTTGGGGTTAGAGGTCCTGCAGGCTGCTCCCTTGCTCGATGACGGCCTTGGTGAACTGCCTGAAGACCCGGTCCATGTAGGTGCGCCGTCGGGGCCACAGGCCCTCCAGGAAGCCGATGTGGCCCCCGTGGCAGGTGATGAGGAGGGCCAGGTTGGGGTTCTGCTTCACGGCCTCCACTGGAATGGCTGCGGAGACCAGAGGTGTCCCGGTTAAAGTGTGGGAGTTATGGCCGGCGGAGGAGGAGAGGAACAACAACCGGGTCCCCCAGGAGATGATCTTCAGCCTGACTAGCTTCTGGGAATATCAGGCTACAAAACTCTATCAAGCGGCCGCTCCAGGTAAGAGTGTCTGCTAAGCAGCAGAATAATGTAACAGTGAGAAGAACAATATTTCTCTTCACAGTATGAAAAATGGGTGTGGAATAGTCCCCATCTAGTTTTTTAAGCAAAATCTAGTTTTGTGACAAGATCTACCATTTGACATGATATCGATGTAAATGAACCTTGTATTTGCACAGTATCGCTCCGGTTTGTTAGCTCAGACCATTTTTTTCTCTTCTTATCACTACCATGCCAATGACCTCCAGTTCTGTCACTCTGTTCCAACCTTTAAAAACACAGATCTCTTCACAAATCGGGGCAGGTCACACAGCTGTATTGGCCTGGGTGACAAGGCCATCAAATTTACATTTCTGCCTTGAAGGACAGCTCCTTCAAGATTTTGGAAATACTTTTGACCTGAACCCTCTACCAATTTGTAACCACTGGTCAAAAAATTTTTTCTAGCTGCTGAGGTTCTTGATCACTAGGAAAGGAGGTTCTTTTGCGTTTTTTTTGGTTCACAGTCGAGCAATTTCGGAAATTTTCCATCACAAAATCTGCATGACCAGAGAACTTTAAGTGTGAAATCTGAAGTCCCCATCTGCAAAATATTTGAAGCAGGAGCAAAATCAAAATGAATAAAAGTGAGAATTATATAAGGGAAAACAGAAGAACTTGCACAGATAAAAACACAGGCCGCTCGCCGATAGAAGAGAATATCATTTCAGCCCTGACTCCACTGCCACATCTCACCGTGGCTGGGGGAGAAGACGTCATCAGCGGCATTCAGACACAGCATGGGGATCTGCACAGACTTGAGCCGGTGCACGGGGCTGGCGTCTCTGTAGTAGTCCTCGTTGGTTTGATAACCGAACATGATGGACGTGAACCTCTCGTCAAACTCCCGGATGGTCTTCGCCTGTTTGAAGGTACGCAACGTAAGCCTATTACAGTTGCATTTGATGTAAATACTAATTTCAAGTGCTGGCACGAAATAATCAACGTTGTGTGGTCAATAAACAATATCCTCCTTACCTTCATTACATGGTCAATGTCAAAAAGCGTCTCGAGGACAGTCCTGTGTCTGGGGAGGGGCAGTCATAAAAAAAGCAGAAATAAACAACATCTCAACTACAATGTCAACAAAATACTTATTCCACATTTTAAAAATTGCCTAGTCTCCTTGACTTCCAACTTACCCTAAAGCTGAAGAATACGGTCTAATACATTTTGATCCAAATCCACAGTATCGACACATCTGTATTCAAACCTGTACCAGATTCAGTTCCCTGTCCTGGGTTTCTACTGTTTAGTGCCTATGAAGTGACCATTCACATTTTGTCAACAACTTTAGCAGAGATTTGCGATTTTGGATAATCTGGTCACCGGGAGGGCTGTGTCGTTACTGCCATCCAATGAAAAGACGGCCTTTGGGCGACTAAATACAACGTCAAAAATAGAATTCCCTTTAGTCCTTATGTTTCATACTACTGCCATCCAACTAATGAAAAAATAAAGAAAATATTACACAGAGGAATTTCTAAATTTCTAAAGAAGACACAAGAAGACACAGAAGCAGCCATTTCCCAAGGCAATTTCATATGGAAGAGACAAAATATTAAAGAATACTAGTCCTTGAACCCGACAAGGTGTTCACCTGCAAATTTATCCCCAAACCATTAGCCATGCACCAGCATGTGTTTCTAGGGGAAGCTGTTTATAGCTGAAATGGCAAGCAGAAAGGCTTTTTAATACCAATGGCCCTATTTTTGACACCGTCGCTGTTAAGAGATTTTTATATCATGATCATTGTGTTTTGTGCACAACATGTATGAGAACCTGATAAGGATGAACAATCTCTTCTGGATTTCGGCGTTGTCTTCTCCCTGCCTGCTTTCGCTATTGGATAAACATTTTCCCTGTCTCTGATCGGTGGTTTCCAACGATCCTGCACGTCACAACACTCCTCACATCCAGAGTTGCGTTACATGCTTGCATAAAATCAGTGGTGGTGGGGGGAAAGTAACTGCTGTTATTCTTAGTTGGTAAAATGTAAGTGTTGAAACTGCCAGAAATAAAAGGTGACAGTACTTTAGCCTCATATTCATCGTTCAGTGTACAGCAAAAATAGCAATTTGGCCTTTACTGTCTCAATACTGTATGGTGGAGAATGTGCCCCCTGAAAACCAAGAGGACTAAGTGCAACCAATTTTTTGAGACAATGAACCCACTGATGTGCCACAATATATACACTGTATGGACAAAAGTATTGGGCCACACGTCTTAATCATTGAATTCAGGTGTTTCATTTAGTCCCATTTCCACAGGTGTATGAAATCAAGCAGCTAGCCATGCAGTCTGCCTTTGCAAACATTTGTGAAAAAATGGGTCGTTCTAAAGAGCTCACTGAATTCGAGCGTGGAATTGTAATAGGATGCCACCGTTGCAACAAGTCAATTTGTGAAATTTTTTCTCTCCTAGATATTCCACAAACAACTGTTAGTAGTATTATGGCAAAGTGGAAGCATTTAGGAACCACAACTCAGCCACTCAGTCACCAAGCACAATGCCAAGCGTCGGATGGAGTGGTGTAAAGCAAGCCGCCACTGGACTCTGGAGCCTTGGAAACGTCTTCTGTGGAGTGACGAATCACACTTATCTATCTGGCAGTCTGATGGACGAGTCTGGGTTTGGCGAATGCCAGTAGAACGTTTCCTGCCTGACTGCATTGTGCCAACTGTAAAGTTTGGTGGAGGAGGGGTAATGCTATAGGGTTGTTTTTCTGGGGTTGGCCTAGGCCCCTTAGTTCCACTGAAGGGAAATGTTAGTGCCTCAGCTTACCAAGACATTTTAGAAAATTCTATGCTTCCAACTTAGTGGAAACAATTTGGGGAAGGCCTCTGTTTCTGTTCCAGCATGACTGTGCCCCAGTGCAAAAAGCAAGGTCCATAAAGGCATGGTTGGATGAGTTTGGTGTTGAAGAACTTGACTGGCCCGCAAAGAGCCCTGACCTCAACCCTATCGAACACCTTTGTGTCCCAATACTTTTTTCCATATAGTGTATATCTCAGACTGGCCAGACCTGGGTCACGCAGCATGTCTGCCTTTCTAAATTCAGCTCTAACTTAGCACTATTAAACTTATGCATTCTGTTTATTCTTTTTGATAAACAAAGCTTGATGATAGCCAGAACCCCAATCGTTTGAAGATCCCACAGATATACTACAGACATGGTCCCTGTAGACCATGCCTAATAATCACATACACTTCCACAGGCTTCTGTTTTGGGCAATTCTGACGTCTGTGAAACTATGTCTGTGCAAGAAACAATACAGCATCTACTAACCAATGGAGATGCCCGACGGCTACAAATGGAGATGCCTATACAGCCAAGGGCCCATATATGACTGCTTGGGTCACGTGATTTGGCAGCCGTATTGAATTTTATGTCAACTCCATTGATAACAAGTTTTAGTGAATGCTTAGAAGTGCCTCGTGTGAACTAAAAGTAAAGTGAGAAACTGAGCTACTGCTGATAACATGGGTTTGGGGCTGCTGCAGTTTCTCTCCATCAGTCTGTCACTTTGTCATATAGCATTTTTCAGTCGCTCATCTTAAGGTTGGCATAAAATGCAGAGGACAATAATTATAATAAATTGTTTTTTTTCACTAAATATCACTAAAACAATTCCATATGTGAAATTAACTAGCGGATCCGTTTTCTATAACAATTAATTAAAAGGAGCAACACAAAGGCAAACATGAAAGCTGATCTTTAAGGGTCATCTGTGAGATCCAGAGTGCCATTAAACCATCCAGCTGTGACAGGATCAACCCATGGCGTCTCGTCACTGTACCAAGCCGGCGCCTGACAGGCATTGCATGGCACTGCAGTGTATTTGTTCCTGCAGACGCCTGTGTACGGCGACCGCCTGCCACCCTAAGCCTGCAGGGAAAGCCGTGGTGTGGAGCACTCCGCTGCAGAAGCCTGGCGGACGATGTCTAATAACCTTTCCGTCCTTCAGGTGAATTTCAAAGGCATCCCTCTCCTCAAAAGCTGCAGATCTGGGTTTTCGGCAAAGACATAAACCACTGTTTTAAAGGCCTGCGACCGGCCGTGTCTCGCATTTCACACTGTACAATAAACGCACACAGTTTAAGTTTCCCGGAAATCTGCTGATGGAGCGTATCCTTCCCCTGCCCAAAGTGATGCAGTACTGACAGCCTAGTGACGGAGGCAGGGCCAGTACGTGTGTGTGTATGTGTGAGTGAGTGTGTGTGTGTGTGTGTGTGAGTGTGTGTGTGTGTGTGTGTGTGTGTGTCTGAGCAAGTGTGTATGTGTGCACATGTGTGTGTGTTTGTGCCTGTATATATTTTTGTGTTTGAGTATGTGCGAATTTATGCACGTGTGAGTGTATGTGTATGTGTGTGTGCGCAGGCATGTGTATGTGAGCACGTGTGTTTGTGTGAGTGTGAGCATGTGTGTGTTTGTGTGAGTGTGAGAGAATGGCAAGGTCTCCCAGGCCCTGCCAACAGGGCGGGACGGGTCTATGACTGCCATGTGAGGAGCTCTATCTGCCTCTTGGTCCAGCGGGAATGCGTTCCGAGGACTTCAGCACATGGACAAATCCTCTTACACGAGCTCCCCAAGAACCGCAAAGCCCACACATCACCGAGAACATTTGATCATTATAAACTGTATCCCTCTTCCATTATAAATTACAAATATTATATTTAACAAGATCAGTTATCATTTATAGGTTCATCAGTTTTACAGTCGACAACAGGCATATCCTCCAGCTGAGTCTGTTTGTCTGTCTGTGAGTGTGTGTGTGTATGTGTGTGTGAGTGTGTGTGTATGTGTATGTGAGTGTGTGTGTATGTGTGTGTGAGTGTGTGTGTATGTGTGTGTGAGTGTGTGTGTGTGTGTGTGTGTGAGTATGTGTGTGTGTGTGTGTGTGTGAGTATGTGTGTGTGTGTGAGTGTGTGAGTGTGTGACCTGCTGATCCTAAAAACCCTCAATGCCCTGTCGGTGTTTGTGTTTAAGACCTGTGGGTCCCAAGACCCACAGTGCCCTGGGCAACCCAAAGCAACCCATAATGCCCCACAAAGACTTACAGAGACCCACATGGCTTGTTAGCATCCCGTTTCACCCCACACAGACAGACACAGACAAACAAAGACCTACACAGACAGACACAGACCCACACAGGCAGACCCAGACCCACACAGACAGACAGAGGCCCACACAGGCAGACCCAGACCCACACAGACAGACACAGACCCACACAGGCAGACACAGACAGACACAGACTGACCCAGACCCACACAGGCAGACACAGACCCACAGAGGCAGACACAAGACACAGACCCACACAGGCAGACACAGACTGACACAAACCCACACAGACTGACACAAACCCACACAGGCATACACAGACCCACACAGGCAGACACAGACCCACACAGGCAGACACAGACTGACACAAACCCACACAGACTGACACAAACCCACACAGGCAGACACAGACCCACACAGGCAGACACAGACTGACACAAACCCACACAGACTGACACAGACCCACACAGGCAGACACAGACCCACACAGACGGACACAGACCCACACAGGCGGACACAGACCCACACAGGCAGACATAGACCCACACAGGCAGACATAGACCCACACAGGCAGACACAGACTGACACAGACCCACACAGGCAGACACAGACCCACACAGGCAGACACAGACCCACACAGGCAGACATAGACCCACACTAACCTGTCCACAGAAGCCTGCAAGCAGCTGGTGAGGTAGGAGTTGAAGAGGAAGCGGTCGAGGGGCTTCTCCAGTGAGGCGGTGCACTCGAACACATCCCAGCCGGCCGAGAAGACAACCACCCCCCGAAGGCAAGTGTTCCGCCCCTTCAGGCCAAGGTAATTGGCCAGCATCATCCTATGGGGTGGAGAAAAAGCCCCTCTGTAGGCTATAGTCCTGTTTCGCTGTATACTTTTGATTAGGGTACAAGGCAACGTCATGACTGACATTGATTTTTAATTCTGTAATATATCATTCCTTCTCTATGTTACAGTCAAGCAGGATATTCCACGGTTGCCAGTTAAATTGTTTAAAAAGGATGATCAGTATCAATGATCAGTAAGAAGCTGCAGTATAACAAGATGTGGTAACAGATAATGGTCCAGATAAAGGTGACCGTAAGTGTGCCGAAAACACTCCTCATAATTATTTGTTATTTCTTGTAAGCAAATCGATCAAAATGATAGATCTGAAACAAAATCTGTTGACAGAGGCCATGCAGGGGCCGAACTGGCTGTTAGCTGACAAGACAAGGCAAAGTCAGGTAGCATTATCTGTTCCACTTGGTTAATATTTGGTAGAATTAAAAGCGGTATATTTATGTGAGGTAGATTTAAGCGCTGGGTAATTAAGCGCTGAGGCCTTTTATTACGGTAATGCATATGAATGGGGTCAGGGGGAATGGGAGTGGTACCACACCTACCCCCCCATGGAGACTCCAGCAGCCATCAGTGGGGCGGCCTCGTTGGTCCTCTGCACATGCTCTATGACGGCCTCCAGGTCCTCCGTGTTGGCAGCGCAGTATGTCCTGGGGGTCTGGGTGGGACGTGGGGAGAGAGACAGCATGGCACAACCAGCCACCAAAGCACGCAGGGAGACCGGTCTGTTTCATTCTCTAACTCACATGTGCACACACACACACGCAAACACACATGCATGCACAAACACACTCGCCCATATGCATTCACACGCATGCACAAACACACTCGTCCATATGCATTCACACGCATGCAAAAACACACTCGCCCATATGCAGTCACACGCATTCACAAACAGACTTGCCAATATGCACCCACACTCATGCACAAAAACACTCGCCCATATGCACACACACGCATGCACAAACACACTCGCCAATATGCACACACACGCATGCACACACACTAGCCCATATGCACACACACACATGAACAGACATACTCAGAGACCTGTTTATTCATTAAATTAATCTCACTTACTTGCAAATTTAATTTGCCGCTACTTTGAGTGTAAGTATCTGATGGGACAGAAGTGTTTACCTATGGGATGTTTTGGTTGGCGCGACTGAACTCGAGCCAGATGCGATTTTCGGTCACATCATTTTTAAACCGATTAGAACACATCTGCCTGCTGCTAAAGAGTAGCCATTTGGGTCACAGCACAAAAAAATCTAACCGTGCATCTCATCTCCTAGAGGACAGAGGGAAATGAGGCACTGCGTGCCAACGGAGGATCAGAGTCACAATTCAACACTGTACCGATAATTCACTTAAGGTTAAGAGACTTTCATTGTTTTTGTTTTGCTTGTTGTCTCAGGCCAATCAATCCCAATTACATTAAACAGGCAGGACTTAGGAGTTGGTTTTATTACACTGTCAACCCTTTGCATGTTTTTTGCAGGCTTTTGAGGACAAAGATGAATTTCAGTGACAAGAGGGATCCCACACATCACAGTATGGCATGCATACTTTTTGAAAGTGGGAACAACAGCATTTCTCGTGAAGCCTGAATGGGATAGAGCAGCGGCAGGCTACTGGAGCTGGAATCTGAGATCTGTGGGTTTCCAAAAACCCTGCATGTTACCGGATGCTGTCTCAGGCACTGTCGTGCAAATCCAGTCTCGCCAAACTAATCACAGGATGAAAAAGAGAAGTTAACTGCAGTCGCAGGATTTTTAAGGAGCTTGGTTGTGGTCGGCCTAGATAACTCTGCCTACTAGGCAAAAAAAACGTCCCAGCCTGCAACGTAGGCACCTATGATGTAAGCATCATAAATCTGCGAGATTCATGCTCGCTGTAATGCACAGCTGCTGAAAACTGGCTTGTGGCTACACCTCTCCAGGTGCCTTTTCCTCTCGGATGTACACAGAATTGCCCCCAAGGGTCGGCCACCCACAGGGGTCAGGATAAGGGTGCTGCCTAACATTAGAACCAGCCACGGAATGTGATGGCGATGTGGGCAGTCACGTGATCGGACGGCAAACTGTCGCTCTTAAGTGATGTGCACGGAGCTCCACGGGAGATTTGCTGGGATATGGCTTGTTTTAGTATTTAGTACGGTCACCAGGGCTTCTCACTCAACATATCTCCAATTGACAGAGCAGGGCGGGGGAACGAGTGAGGTTGACAGCAGGGCTTAAATGGAAAAATGGAACGAGTGAGGTTGACAGTGTGGAGAGGCGCTTTTTCAAATCACACTGCTGTCCACTCTATTCGTTCACACTGCAGGTCAAACAGATACCAAACAGTTAACCAAAGAAAATAATCTCTTCCCACTCTCATAAATAACCCACAATAACCCTCTATTTCATGTAAGCATCTCATCTCTCCATTCATACATTCCTGATGATGGGGGGGTCCCAGGTGCACTACAGGTGTGTAGCCAGGTGAGATCCTCTTCTTATCCCTATCTCAGCACTTCCCTTCTGTCTCAGAATGGATGACTACTGAACTAACTTTTGAACTTTTATAATGCTGTGGTGCAAACCAGGAGAATCCAAACTTTGAGAGTCCAAATCAGGCTGATCTTACATACACCAACCGGATCATGCTGATCTTACATACATCAACCCAATCGTGTTGATCTTACATACATCAACCCAATCGTTCTGATCTTACATACATCAACCCAATCGTTCTGATCTTACATACATCAACCCAATCATTCTGATCTTACATACATCAACCCAATCGTGCTGATCTTACATACATCAAACCAATCATTCTGATCTTACATACATCAACACAATCATGCTGATCTTACATACATCAACCCAATCATTCTGATCTTACATACATCAACCCAATCGTGCTGATCTTACATACATCAAACCAATCATTCTGATCTTACATCCATCAACCCAATCATGCTGATCTTACATACATCAACCCAATCGTGCTGATCTTACGTACATCAACCCAATCGTGCTGATCTTACATACATCAACGCAATCATGCTGATCTTACATAAATCAACCCAATCGTGCTGATCTTACATACATCAACCCAATCATTCTGATCTTACATACATCAACACAATCATGCTGATCTTACATACATCAACCCAATCGTGCTGATCTTACATACATCAAACCAATCATTCTGATCTTACATACATCAACACAATCATGCTGATCTTACATAAATCAACCCAATAATGCTGATCTTACAAATGTCAACCCAGTCGTGCTGATCTTACATTAATCAATCTTGATCACAGTGATCTTACATACACCAACCTCAATCGTGCTGATTTTATATACATCAACCCAATCATTCTGGTCATATATACTTCAACCCACGCATTCTGATCTGGCATACATCCACCCAACCTTTCTGGTCATACATACATCAACCTCAATCATTCTGTTGTGACAAACAGCAGTTCAGACAAACTTAAGCATTTCCTAGCCCCTAATCCTACCATATTCATATTAGCTCTCAGAAACTAGGCTTAATTTCCCAATGTTCAACTGACGTCTCAAGAGTTGATTTAGGTTAACATACAGGAAACAAGGGAATCTACCTCTAAAACTGCAACTGAAGATGTCTTTTGCAGACTGTGTTGCTAGTAATGCGCATATCCATTACCTAATACAAATTTATTGATTAAGGTATCCAGTCAAACAGCACAGAAAAAAAAAGAATTTGAATCTTTCTTAAAGAGCATACCAAATATTTTGTGTCTATCTACAAAAAAAAATCCATTGTTGATTGTCTGCATGAATCAAATGTACTGAGCACAGCTGTCGTCCAAATTTAAATGGATAATCTATCAGTGTGAAAAAGTGAGAAGTGGTTATTAAATCCATAGTTTTAAATCAAGCAGCTTCCACAAACACCGCCTCACGTTTTGTAGGTGCTACTCTGCCTTTTCTTTCAGTTTCCAATACTCACTATTTTGAAGAACAGCACATTAAGACGGCATGTGCATAGTGGTACAGATTGTGGTACAGAATAATAACATTCTAATTTAGGTTTTGTCATTGTCATTTTGTCATTAGCAATAGTACACTGTAATAACTTACATTTACAGATTTACAGTTCAAAACCTTTTTAAAATAACATCTTTAAAAAGTAAAACCGTATTTGAATCATATGCATCCCATTGTTCAATTAATAGCAAATCACTAAATTCATTTTCTGCAGTAACTCCCAATATAACTTATTTATCAGTGTGTGTCAGTGTCAGTGCGGCTGATATCTTTTCACTATTTAGTGGTGTGTTACGGGCATAAATGAAACTGAAAAGCTCTTTCATTGATGTAAAAAACCTGGCTTATGAAAATCTAGTGCTCTTACCAGGAGCTTTTCACCGGACACTCCTCTGTTGTTAAATACCACGCATCTGAAATACAGGAAACATAAGAAGCGGATTTAGTCAGTGGAGAACCGACACCCAGAAGGGTGGATTACCGACACCACGATGGCCTAGGGCAGCTGGGTTACATCGCACTTGTAGTGCAAACTCAAGCTCTTTTGAACCAAATGTCAGAAGGCCTGTCAATGCTGCTGATGCTGCTGGGTGCCTGTCTCCCCTGAAGCCTGCTGAGGAAGTGTCCGGCTGGGGACCGAGAGAGGGTGGAGAGGGAGAAGCGTCCGGCTGGGGACCGAGAGAGGGTGGAGAGGGAGAAGCGTCCGGCTGGGGACCGGGAGAGGGTGGAGAGGGAGAAGCGTCCGGCTGGGGACCG
>JAOYSI010043512.1:14019-27598 GCA_025775065.1 Hiodon alosoides | reverse complement strand
CCAGAGAGAGAGAGAGAGCGAGAGAGAGAGAGAGAGACAGAGAGAGAGGGAGAGAGAGAGAGAGAGCGAGAGAGAGAGAGAGCGATGGGGTCTGGTTTTTCCCCTGCCTATCTGTGTCCCTCCACCTACAAGTAAACACTTGAGTCCTTCGAAACGGTCTTGTGTTGTTAAGATTACGACATGTTTGGTGCAGAATTTGCAAGGAGAGAAAGAAAGAAAGAAAGGTGTCCTTACGGGAAACAAATCGTAGCTTTTTCTTGGTACCATATTGATTCAAGATCGGAATTTGTACTGCTACACAGTGAAACATTAACATCACAAGCGACTCAGAGATAAAATAATAACATGACAATGTAACAACTTAAACTAATTGTACCGACCACAATGGTATTTACCAGAGCTTTGAATTATTTTAAAACGATTATTTAATTGTTTTGTTCGAAGACTCTTTAAATTGATTATACGTAACGTGTGTTAGATGTTTGATGGAATTGGAATGATTAACTGTATCAAACATTGCATCACAGTGATTACAAAACACAGCTAAATAATAGCCTTTAATAACCCATAAGCCACGCTCACCGTAAATACAAAACGAAGACAAATACATGTTTTTTGTGACTGAAAGTGACTGGACACAGCAAAATGGTTACTCATTGTACCAAGGGGCTTCTGTTCAGTTAAACTGTAGTGACCCATAGTTATTAACATGCCAATAGCGTGTCCATGGAGACGAGGAGTCGGTAGTAAACAGATCCCGGAAGCGAATACAGAAAGGTAATTTAAAATAACCCTTTATATGACTGTTATCTATTTAAATATATAGGTAAAACGTTTGAATACATGCAAAGTAAATGCGCTCTTCTCGATCAGAAGTCATAAAGCTGTAACTTGCTAATAACTTCAGTCGTTAGCTTGTGAGCTGATATTTGAACTTCGACTCAAAATATTGGCGCAGCGAATGCTTTTGCTTCGTCCCAAGCCCTGTTCTCCCCCTAGATGGAGGTGCTCCCTGAAAGAGAGGAGACGGATCACGAGGATGAGAGGAAATCCAAAGAAGAGGAGGTAGGCGAGGAGAAAGAGAACGGAGACCTGCAGGAGTTGGAGGAGACACTGGCCAAAATAAAAATTTCTAGCCCCAACTGCTTCATGTGAGCTTTGCAATCCTCTTTGCAACCCTTTCAAGCACCCGTTCCAGTTAGACTTTATTAGTATTACAAACATGACATCACCATTGCCTAAGCAATTTATTCATAACTTTAATTTGATGGGAATAAACTTGTGCATGTAAAAAAAGAAATTGACACAAACGTTTAGATACGTTGTCGATAGTAGTAATGATTAAAAAGAGGAAATATCAAATCAAAATAAAATAAAATAATGAGGCTGGTGTAATGTAGAATGGCACAAAACTAGCAGTGTGCGATTCCCTGACAGTTTTGCAGAACTGACACTCACACTCATCCCAGCAGATCAGGTAGGATTGCAGAGGCTGACTGGACGCAGTGTCCCGCATCTTACAAGGAGAACTCGCCACAGGAAACCCTGCTGCTGGCCATAGCCGAAAACTTCAGCTGCCAGTATGCCCATCTGTACCCTGAACGCAAACCCCTTCTGCTGTGCCCAGTCAATGAGTGTGGGGTCAAGGTATATCTATCACACAGCCACACACAGGCATGCACAGCCACACACAGGCAAACACAGCCACACACCTCTGTCAAACACAGCTCTGTCAATAGCTCTCCACTAACCATCAAGACGCCAAGGTGTAGAAGTATTTTGACTGTGCATCACTAAGAGTTGGGAAGTGATATGCCCAGTGTGCACTGTCTAAATTGTTTATTCAGTTCACAATTTCTTTCTTAACATTGCAAAACTGATAATGGGGGTGGGTGCCTGCTATGCTCTGTGCTTCAGTTTAAGTATGTCTCTCTCACTCTGTCTGGACAGAAGTTTGTGAGCACAACCCTGCGGCCCACCCTGTTGTCCTACCCTGAGCTCTACGGCTGGGAAGGATGCGCTAACTTTGTGTGCGACTTCCTCACTCTGGAGCCACTCGATCCCCCCATCGACCCAGTGAGTCAGAGCAGAATACCCTCTCTAAAACTCCTTGGCATTAGCGGTTTGGCTACTTGCGCACATGCAGTGTGTTCATATTTGAGCGTATGTATGGTTTGCATAGTGTTTTCATCCGTGTATACTTTGTGCATAGCGTGTTTGCGAACGTGTAAAGTTGGTTTGGTATTTTGTCCCAACAGCCCAGACAGCTCTTCTCCCCGACTTGGGTGCTGCAGACTAAAAAAGGCACCTGCTTTGACTTTTCCATCCTGCTGTGCAGCCTGCTATTAGGGGCAGGATACGATGCCTACTGCGTCAGTGGATACGCTGTGAAGGAGATTTGTCTTCTCAATCAGTCTTGCCAAGACTGCCCCCTCCTGGTCAACCAAGAGAAGGTGTGTGTGAACTGTGTGAGCTATGAAAATATAAACCAGGAGGTGAGGAATCTGGTCTTCAAGACTGTGGTTCTCGCGGACAAGGGTTCCCCGCCCCTGGTCTACACGCCGCTGTTTTCCTTACTTTAGGCACACTGCTGCAGAACAATGCCGGGGCGGGGTATTGCACTCTGTACGTTGTCCGTCCATAGCGCGTGTAGGTAGTCCGTGGCTGTATGACTGCATGTGTGTGCATGGTGATGTATGTGTGGTAAGTGTGAAATGGAAAAGGATTGTGTTACGGGGCAGAGGAAGACCGCAGAGCAGAGGCAGCAGGTTAAGAAGTATTCGGTGAAACCTCCACGGGACCTGAGCAGCGGGTTTGAGCGGCAGCAGGAGCAACGGCGGCAGGCCGACGCCCAGAAAGCCATCCTCAAAGGACGAGAGCAGGCCGAGAGGCTGGAAGCTGTGAGTTTCAGGGGCGCCGTTTCAGGGGTAATGCGGGGCTCTTATCCCGCCTCACTTTCACAAAGTGGCTTTTAAAGAGCTGAGCCACAGCCGAAGTGGGAGGCGGCCTTTATGTGTGTGTCACGCGGGTTGGTATGGCGACCTTAAAGCCCCGTGCGACGCGGCGTGTTCAGGAACGTGGGCGCCCCCCTCCGGATCCTTTGCTGGGCCTGCGGGTGCACTGCTGGGTCCTGGTGCTGTCCGGCAGCCGGGAGGTTCCGGAAAACTTTTTCATTGACCCGCTGACGGGGAAGAGCTTCCCCACCACGGACGACCGATTCCTGGGCATAGAGAGCGTCTGGAACCAGCAGAACTATTGGGTCAACATGCAGGACTGCCGCTACGGCTGCACGGTCAGCGTTCCTGTTTCTTTTAGTTTGCATGCATACGTGTACTTATGTTTGTGAGAGCTTGTCCGACAGTCCGTCGTGTGTTCAGAATACACATTTGCATAACAGAGTCTTAACAGAACAGATTCTCTGCAGGAGATGACCTACGACCTAGGCGACCCTGTGAAATGGGAGTATGTGTTGCACGGCTTGACAGGGAAACCCCTGCTGCTCATCCCTGATATGAAGGAACCAGGAGAGCCGGAAGATGAGGACGAGGTGTGTCTTGTCTTTTCCCCTTTGTCTTTCTTTGTCCCAGTCTTTTTTCTAATTTAGAAAATCCCACTGAGGTTCCTCTTAATGGTGTTAATCAGTCTCTAATATATTGCTCTTGTAACTCTTACGCTGTTTTGGTCTCCACATCTCCTGTTGACCTTGAGCTTATATAACACCTTTTTCTGTCTCTGACGGTTATGGGATCTTTTATTTGTTTAGCCTTGTTTATTCTTTGTCTGAAAATAAAAGTTACATCAGAGCCAGGTTCCACTTTAGCCCTTTTATGGCAATTTAAAAAACAGGTGTTTTTTTTTTTGGACTTTCACCTGTGGGGTGGCACGGGAGTGTGGTGGTTAGTGCTGCTGCCTCACAGTGCCAGGGGTCCTGGGTTCGAGTCCCGGGTTGGGGTGTCTGTCTGTCTGTGTGGAGTCTGTCTGTGTGGCCGGGCGCTCCGGTTTTCTCCCACCGTCCAAAGACAAGGTGGGTTAGGTTCATTGGCCCCGTAGGCGTGTGCGTCCCCCGCAATCCCTGACCAGGATAACTGGTTTTGAAATGGATGGATGGATGTTTTGTAAACCCTGACTTTCACCTGTAGAAACTAATCTAAACACATGAATAATAACACAAATGAATTATATTCGGTCAGTCTCACGCTGTATGCTTGTATGAGGACATCTTTCAATTTGTTTACAGGAGGAGGCCAGGGTGTTTGAGATGCCTCCATCATGGGTGAAGAGAATCCAGATTTCACAACAAGGTATCAGTCTGGAATGATCGCCAGCACAATCTCACTGACCTCTGACCACGTCTGATCTGACCTCTGACCTGTACGCAGATATGGAGACGCGCTGCCCTGGGAGTATGAAGGTAATCCAGTACCGAAAGGCCAAGCTGGAGAAGTTTGCACCCTATCTGCTGCAGGATGGCTTGGTTACACGTCTGACCGCCTACGGTGACCTGGATTGTGAGGGCTTCTTTTGATAACATAACCAACATGGCTACTGTAGCTTCATTAAACAGGGCATGTTTTTTTAAATTTCTAGGTTAATTTTATGTCTGCAATGTTGGCTTTAATGTTAGCATTAGAGATGTTAGCAACATTAGCGTTAATGTTAGCATTAGCGATGTTAGCAGTTAAGAACCCCAACCATAATCTTAGCCTTTACCATAACCCAGCGGGGGACATGGGGTTGTAGCTTAAACCCCTAACCACCATGGAGGAGAGAGAAAATGATGTGTACTATTTATTACGCATATGCCTAGATTGAGAGTATTGGGAAATTTTAAAGTATGGCTATGTATGCACATGGAGGGTATAGCGATGAGAGTTGCTGAATGTGTACATGCAGGACAGTATTGAGGCTTTGATGAGTTTTGTGTTCTCTGTGAACACTCTCTCCTCAATAAAAATGTTCCCTCTGATCTTGCTCTACCCCTTCACATCTCACTGTCTCTGCCTGTGATTGTGGATTGCCTTCCGCTGCGGGTGATCTGGTCTGAAGGTACGCGGCCCAGCGCTGTTAAGGAGTGGTTCCAGCACCGCCATGACCACTTGGAAGAACGTGAACTGACATTAGGCAGCAACGTGACGCTGGAGAGGTTCGGTCCCGGACGGAGTTACCAACTCAAGAGTAAATATACAAAAAGAGACAAAAAAAAAACACATTGACGAAACAAGATGACATCACAAATAATAAACTCTTGACATAATTGTAAAGCTTTGTTGTCACACCACCCTTTCCATCGTCCTTCCTTCTCAGGTCACAGATACGTGACTTTGGTTCCGGAGACAGAGCGTCAGATGGAATTCTACAGTCACGCCCGGGCGGACGGGCTCGCCAAGCGGATCGAGCTGCCCTCTGAGATGACTGAGACTTTTGAAGAGAGAACCGATTTTCTGCATTACCGTCACGTTCATTTTGGCAAGCACGACCAGGGAAACCGCCTCATACAGGTAACGCCAACAGTATCCCCTAATGGGTAACGTTAACACTAGCGGCATTACAAGTGACCCTATGCTGACCTCTGCAAGCAGAAGGTGGTGGAGCGATTCCACAGAGACCGGTCCAAGCCGGCCAGCGAGGATGTGGCGGAGAGGGTCTTCCTGATTTCGGAGGGTCGGATAGAGCTGACGTACCACCGCGAGGATGACCGAATCATCCCAGCCTGGCGCAACTTCATCAAACCACGTGACACACAGGAAGAGCACACCTTGACCCCTGACATGGTCTCCACCTTCCAGGTCCGAGCCACTAAACCTATGTCACATATCACTGCTCAAATCATTTAGCGGTGGTCACTCGGGATGTGAAGATTTCGGTCTGTCTCGCGTGTTTTTTCCCACCTGTGCATTTATGTTCGTGCACGACATTGGACAAACTATGTTCCTGTGTGTGGATGAGCAGGTGGACCCGTTGGAGAAACCAAGTAAGAAGCTGTTTCTGTATGAGACACTGATGTCCATGATCGAGGAAGAGAAGAAGGTGGTTCTCAGAATCAAGGACTCTGAAAAAGAGGTGTGTAACGAGTGGCACGTTCTTGTGTGTGTGGGTCCGTGATTTGTCTTTCGGTGAAAGGTGAATGCGACGGTGCTTTGTACCTTCAATGTGCATGCGCAGGTAAGAGTGATTAGAAAGCACCTGTACAGGTGAGTAGCAAAAAAAGATTTACCGCTTTTTAAATGTCTGCATCTGTGCACAGGTGCGCAAGATCCTCGACCTGCGTGCACAGGAGGAGAATCGCGTTGAGCTGCACATTTCCATCTACAACACTGTTCGGAATGAGATGATTTGCTCCCACCGGGAGGCACTGGTGAGACTGGCATTTATTTAGTCGCGAGGCGAACACATACCAACAAGCTTTTACAGTTTTTTACAACCCAATTCTTCTGTACTTCTATCTCATCTTCCTCCTTCCATCTCCTTTTTTATCAGGAGCGATTGGCTAAAGAGGAGCGACTGCAGACGGAGGAGAAGGAGCTGGACATCCTGGCGCCGTTCCTGGCCCAACTCGGCGACCCAGAGATACTGAGCTACCAGGCTGCGGTACAGTTGAGGAACGACTGCCTCGCTGACTTAAAGCAGCGACTCATTTACCAGGCCAATCTGATCCAGGCCCGCTTTGAGAATGTGAGTCAGAACCACAACACTTATCGTCTCAACATGATCTAATGTAACTGGATTTACTAGCAACTTGCAGAAAGTCTAAAAGGCTGAGAATCTACAGTGCGGCAGTCGTTGCAGTAACCGTTATAAAAACGGAGAGTATACAGTAGCAGTAAGATTCACATCGACCGCAGTACACTCTAAGGCCAACAGAACCCGCCTTGCAGGAAACGCAAGAGCTGCATCTGAAGCAACAATGGTACCAAAAGAACCAGCTCTCGATGACCAAAGAGGATGAAGATGCGTACCTAGCCTACTGTTCCGACGCAATGTTTCGCATCCAGATCCTCAAACTGCGTCTTCAGAGGTACGGCCTGCACTTACCCATACACACTGTTCTCTGCTATAACCAATTTGAACATTTCACATAGCTACAAATCAGAAGGAGGCTTGCACCCACATCTGTGTGTTATAGGTGACACATGTGCCCAGTACCTTATATAAGATTTATCGCGGATGTGAGCGAGTTGTCCTAGCGCTCATTCACAAGTTCATCATGCTCAAATGTGAAGATATGATCAATTTCTTTCATTTATATGACAATTATTTACAACCAGTCTTCGGTGCATGGAGGAACAACGTGAAAAACCCCCAGTTTTTTCATATTTTCAACCAATATCAAGCTGCCCTCCGAGACAACGTAATCTCTGCAGACACAGTTGCTCCCCAGGAACATAGTTGAAATGAAGTTGTATTTAACATGAACATCACAGTTGCCATGTCTGGTGTTCAAGGCACAAGGAGCAAGCGCCACAGAAGTACTTGGCCTTGGACGAGAAATTGAGACGCGAACCGAGACTGGCCATAATCAACTGCAACGACCCTGGGGCCCGTCTTACCTGACGCACCTCTCATCCCTTGCTGCCTGCCTTAGCATTTACACCCACCCACAGATACTTGCTCTATCTGAACTCAGATTAAAAGTGTATTTCCTTTTTCATGTTAGAAACACGTCCGTTATTTGTCAAAGTGGTTTCTTATGCACAATTCAAAACTGAACTGTAATATAACTGCATAATTTACAAATAAAAAAACTACAGGAAGACGTTTTTAATTGATGTGTCAATAATATAAGTTTTCAGCAATAATAATGATACTAATTGCGGGTACTCTTATGATCCTATAGTAATCAGCCTTATTGGTCGACAACGCGTTCATTTACAAATGTGGGTCCGCCGGTCACACAGGTGGCGCCACAATACACCCAATGCGTTTTATGATTATCTTTTTACACTCGTTGGTACTGACGGAATTGCCACTGTTGTGAGCTTCGTCAGTGTGCTAGTGCACTTGAAACTCTTGTAGGGATTGTAGTGTTATGTCTGCTTGCCGTCGTTCCATAATGGTACAATTGGTTGGGTCCCTCCGTAAAGAGCTCGCCGAGTCCGTCTCCTCCTGCCGAGTGTTGGTGGTCGGGGCCGGGGGGATTGGATGTGAGCTCCTTAAAAACCTTGTTCTCACCGGCTTCAAAAACATAGAAGTGGTAAGAAGACGTGCTAAATAAAGGGGGCGGACACTTTTCATGCTCCTTTGTGCTAGGAAAGGCCTAGCTAGTAGGGTCCGTTGATCAGAATGGTAGCTGTTTAAATAACGTTTAAAATGGATACTGAAAAAGAAGTATGTACAATATCACGATTTTTGTCTATTTAAGTAAAGGGCATTTTTTTCCACCGACGTTTCTTTGCGTTATTAATTCAGTTTCTAAAGCTAATTTATTAAGAGAAAATAGCCAGCACGCTAAAATCGGTTATAAATAGTTTATGACCGTTTGAAGTCATTCAACTAAAGTTTTATTTTTTAAACTGTGATGAATGGAGCAGCATGTAATGACCTTCCCTAGTTCAGCGGCTGGCATTTGTATTTTGGCGTTAGTGCGCTTTTCCAAATTTTACCCGCCAGCCGGTCTGTTAGTACCAGGTTGGGGGAGCACAGGAGATCATGACGTTTTACACAAGTTTAGTGCATTGTTCTAGTCGGTGGCACGAAAGATGCAACCAGTGGCTAAATTGATTTGGATTATTTACTTTTTAAAACTATAAAATGTAATTGCTCTAATATATTATTCAAACGAAAATAATTGCGCTTCTCTATATGTATTAAACAGATGTAAATATAATTAATATCTGTAACTTCCTCCTTGCATAAAAAGCTGTATTACTTAATTATGTGGATAATTATGTATTTCTTGTTTAACTTTCTTTTTTACCCGTGTGCAAATCAGAGCAATTTTTTTTTTTTATAAAAAAGCTCAATATTACTAAAGCTGTAACATTACTTTAAGTTGGTCTCTTTCAAATAATTTTACTGACCTCAGATCGACCTGGACACCATTGACGTCAGCAACTTGAACCGACAATTCCTCTTCCAAAAGAAACATGTGGGGAAATCCAAAGCTCAGGTGCTGGTTCCCATCCTCTCATACATTTCTTATTGGACCTAATGCAGTGACAATTATGGGCTGCATAAATGCAGTGTTCTGAGAGTAATGTAACATGTCATGTGGCGTTGTTAAACTGAATTGCAGGTTGCCAAGGAGAGCGTGCTGCAGTTCTGCCCAGAAGCTAACATTACGGCCTACCATGACAGCATCATGAAGTAATTTTCACCCGTCGACCTGTGCCACATCTCTGTGCCAGTTCTGTCCTCATAATGTTGTACATGCCGCCTCCCTGTGCCATGTTAATTTTCTCTTGTCCTCCACTGGTCTGAATGTCTGCGAGCGTGCTGGGGTAGCAAGAGAACTGTGTAAGCATCTGTGTGTGTTTGTACCCGCTGCACTGGCTTAAGCTCAGCTGTTCCTGATTTTCCTCTACAGTCCAGATTACAACGTGGAGTTCTTCAGGAATTTCATGCTGGTTATGAATGCGCTGGATAACCGAGGTATGGGTATTTTCCTTTTCATAGTTTCATAGATGTTTAACTTTTTCTTCAATTTCCTATCCTCTGTACCATTTCCTCTCTCCTTGCATTCCCCACTCATTCATCTTCCCTGCCCCTTCTCCCTCTATCTGTTTTTCGTTTATCAACTAATTTCCCCCCCATGTCTGGCAGCGGCCCGTAACCATGTCAACAGGATGTGCCTGGCAGCAGACATCCCCCTGATAGAGAGTGGGACTGCAGGATACCTGGGCCAGGTTACCGTCATCAAAAAGGTAAGTTACAAATCAACTCATCTCAGTTATTCCCAGTTATTTGTCTTAATCGTGCATTGTTATTTTTGAATTGGTTGAATGTACTGATCAATACCTTTTATGGGATGAATAAATAAAATGTTTTTAGTGTGTTTGATTCAGTGGATGTCAGTCATTTTAACGTCCTGTGTGTGTGTGTGAAAATCAGCCTGCCGGTCTCTCACTCGCCGCGTTTCACTCACAGGGTCTGACCGAGTGTTATGAGTGCCAGCCCAAACCCACGCAGAAAACCTTCCCAGGATGCACCATTCGCAATACTCCTTCAGAACCAATCCACTGCATCGTTTGGGCCAAGTACCTCTACAAGTAAGTTATAGATGTAGATATAGGCACCTATACAAGTTGAAGCTTGGTTCGGGGGGGTCGTTACTTCTACCGATACGTTTGGTGGGTAGACATCTCTACAAGGAACAAGTGCTGTTGTGGTTTGTTGAGTGTTGGCTCTGGTGAGTCTGTCCCACTCCCTGTTCTCGTTTCCGATTGGAACAGGTCTTGGAAGAGGGTGGGTGGAAAAGCTTAGGAGTGAATAGATGTACCTGTACATGTTGAATAGCTATAACGAATGTTAAGGCGAACCTTCTCCTCCTGTGCGACAGTCAGTTGTTTGGAGAGGAGGATGCTGACCAAGAGGTCTCCCCTGACACTGCTGACCCTGAGGCTTCCTGTGAGTCGTCTTGTGGTCTGCGTTTCCTTATATGGATTTCATTTGGCGTGGTCTGCGTTTCCTTTCATAGATTTCATTCGGCATGGTCTTTACTGTAGTATAACACTGAAGGTTGGGAACCCACCCTGTAGGTTTTTTTATCCCCTCACTTTGTGTGCCTTCCGTTTTCCCAGGGAATCCTGCCGAGACGGCTGCACGGGCGGGAGCGTCCAATCAGGACGGCGACATAAAACGGGTGTCGACCAAGAGCTGGGCCCGCTCAACCGGATATGACCCAGTCAAGCTCTTTAACAAGGTGGGCTTAGGGGCCTTTGTTTTCCCCGCGTGCGGGATTGCGGCGCCCGTTTGCGGATGACTGGTGAAATCTTTTTCTGCCCCCAAATAGCTTTTCAAGGATGACATCATGTATCTGCTGACAATGGACAAGCTGTGGAAGAAGAGGAAGGCGCCGGTGCCACTGGACTGGGGCGAAGTGCAAGAATTGGGTGAGGGATCCAGAACCACGCTGCTGCTAACTGTTGTCAGGATACTGGATCTTTTGTCTCGCTGCCTTGGTTTCATTTCTTATTTCCCTGTAGCGTCTCCCCAGGAGGAGGTATCTGGTGCTGGTTTACGGGATCAGCAGGTCCTGGGCGTGAGGGGATACTCCCAGCTTTTCTCTGGCAGTGTCGAGACTCTGCGTTCACAGCTGGCTGATAAAGGGGATGGAGCCCAGCTGGTGTGGGACAAGGTAGGGAGAGGGGGCGGTAATGTTTTCGGTGAGGCGACGTAGGGGCTAGACTGTCGGTTGCTTAAGTTTGGGAGTAAACCGCCTACAGCAAAGTCCTTCCATCAACTCCTAGTACATGTGCAAGCTCATTTCATTTATAGTTTATTCAGTGTGAAGTTAAACTTTGTAACTGTATGTGTTATGTGACCCATCTAGGTCTGGGATAGTTAAAGGGTAAAGCGTGCCTGAGGGACTTTGTTGCCTCTTGTGTGTTTTCGACAGGATGACCCCCCGGCAATGGACTTTGTGACTGCAGCAGCAAATCTACGCATGCACGTGTTCAGCATGAACATGAAAAGCCGCTTCGATGTCAAGTGTGAGTGATGGGAAATGAAGTGTGGGTTCTCTTGCGTCGGCGTCGTTCGGCCTCTGGGTTGACGGTTGTCAATTCTCTGCAGCCATGGCAGGCAACATAATCCCGGCTATTGCTACCACCAATGCCGTCATCGCCGGCCTCATCGTGCTGGAGGCTTTGAAGATCTTGTCTGGGGACCTGGAGCAGTGTCGTACGGTGAGGAGCGGCCCGTCTCCTGCAGGTCTATGTACACAGTATCCAGGTGTAGACCTGCTCTAGTAGTAGTAGTACATGTCCAAGCCTTGAGGGAGCTCAGAAATATTATAATGCTTTCTGTTTCTCAGAACAAAGTCTGAACATCTATTGAAAGGGGGCGTACAGTGCTAATGTCCGGTCCTAGGTATCCAGTACTAACCCATGGGGGGTTACCATTACTTTGTTACATACATTATGGATGAGATATCGGGTTCAGTTGTTAAAATCTTAGTTTTTACTGTACACTTGTTTTCGTTATGCACCATGTCTCATACCGTACTAGTCCTGGAATTTATTACCAGAATAGTGCAAAAACTATTGCATGCGTTTTGCGTATACTCTTGGGCATTTCGCGCACCTTGCTAAAGTCTTGCAGATATGAAATCCCTGCTGAGGTTCAGTAAATCAACCCCTTCTCCGCCCCATTCCTTCCCTCAGATCTTCCTGAACAAGCAGCCCAACCCACGGAAGAAACTGCTGGTTCCTTGTGCTTTGGATCCGCCTAATGCCAATTGCTATGTGTGCGCCAGCAGACCTGAGGTCACAGTCAGGCTCAACGTGCACCAGACGCTGGTTCTCAGCCTTCAGGACAAGGTACCGACCGCCTGTCCAATCAGATCAGTCTGGGAATTTCAGTGTCGCAGTCTCCGGTTTTACCTAACAGAGGGGACGACCTTTGGTCAGTTCTGCTGGGTTTTCGATTAGTCACGATACGGGCGTAAGTTTGTGGGTCTCTAAACCGAAGTCATCGCAAGGGTTAATCTCATGTCCGACTACTTGTTCATCTTGTGCCGTTTGAGTTAGACACCTGTCACATACAGGTGTTATTGTCTGAAAGTGTGATGAGTAATGCTTTTTTTATTTTTAGCTGGAGATTGGAAGGAGTTGATAGGTTTGTTTCTTTGAGTCAGATATTAAAAGAGAAGTTTGGCATGGTGGCACCAGATGTCCAGATTGAGGACGGGAAAGGCACCATTCTCATTTCCTCGGAGGAGGGTGAAACTGAGGGTGAGATTCTATGATGCTATCTCGTTTGTCCGGAGGAACACTTCTGTAGCTGCTCAGCTGAGGATTTATCTTGTGTCCTCTGTCTACAGGAAACAACGGCAAGTGTCTATCTGAGTTTGGCATCAGAAACGGTAGCCGCCTCCAAGTGGATGATTTCCTGCAAGACTACACGCTATTGGTGAACCTGTTACACTGGTGAGAAGTGTGTGCCTGTGCCTGTGCCTGTGTCCGTTAATGAAACTGAAAGTGAAACCTGTTTGCGGTGTGTGTTACCAGTGAGGACTTGGAGAATGATCTGGAGTTTGAGGTTGTGGGTGATGCCCCTGACAAAGCCCCGTCAGTGCCCAGTCCCCCTGAGGAAGGCAAGAACATCACAAACGGCAACCAGGACACAGCTCAGCCCTCTACCTCCTCTAAGGGTGAGAGAGAGCCTCGGTCACGCGCTGTGTTTTCATAACTTGAAGCCCTCTACCTCCTCTAAGGGTGAGAGAGAGCCTCGGTCACGCACTGTGTTTTCATAATTTGAAGCCCTCTACCTCCTCTAAGGGTGAGAGAGAGCCTCGGTCACGCACTGTGTTTTCATAACTTGAAGCCCTCTACCTCCTCTAAGGGTGAGAGAGAGCCTCGGTCACGCACTATGTTTTCATAACTTGAAGCCCTCTACCTCCTCCAAGGGTGAGAGAGAGCCT
>JAOYSI010043512.1:0-13919 GCA_025775065.1 Hiodon alosoides | reverse complement strand
CGGTCATGCGTTGTGTTTTCATAACTTGAAGCCCTCTACCTCCTCCAAGGGTGAGAGAGAGGCTCGGTCACGCGCTGCGTTTTCATAACTTGAAGCCCTCTACCTCCTCCAAGGGTGAGAGAGAGCCTCGGTCACGCGCTGCGTTTTCATAACTTGAAGCCCTCTACCTCCTCTAAGGGTGAGAGAGAGCCTCGGTCATGCACTGTGTTTTCATAACTTGAAGCCCTCTACCTCCTCCAAGGGTGAGAGAGAGCCTCGGTCATGCGTTGTGTTTTCATAACTTGAAGCCCTCTACCTCCTCCAAGGGTGAGAGAGAGGCTCGGTCACGCGCTGGGTTTTCATAACTTGAAGCCCTCTACCTCCTCCAAGGGTGAGAGAGAGCCTTGGTCACGCGCTGCGTTTTCATAACTTGAAGCCCTCTACCTCCTCTAAGGGTGAGAGAGAGCCTCGGTCATGCGCTGTGTTTTCATAACTTGAAGCCCTCTACCTCCTCTAAGGGTGAGAGAGAGCCTCGGTCACGCACTGTGTTTTCATACCTCGATGCCAAGGTCAAATATATACGCACGTGTCAGGGTAAACCCAGTACACTCCCTGTTTGTATGTAGAGCTGGTAAAGATTTTGCCGTGTAAGCTTGTTCACATGCGTGTTCACATGCCTGTTCACATGCGTGTTCCCATCCCTCCCAACTAGACCCTGCTGAGCAGGATGACGTTCTGATCGTGGATTCGGACGAGGAGCCCTCTTCGAGCTCCATGGAGGTTGCTGTGGAGACGGGCGGACACAAGAGAAAGCTGCAGGACGCCGAGACTGGTGAGGGCGGGTCTAAGCGTAAACGTCTGGAGCAGCCCCCTCCTGACGATCAGGACGACATCATTGCGCTGGACTAAAGGGCTTCGTCGCCTCCCTCAGATGGACACGTCTGCGGTGGTAATTTCGTACTGTCTCTTACCGAATGTCTGTAAATATACATGTACAAAAAACATTTGTTAAACGCTTGAGGACTTATTTTTGTTGGTAAAAAATTATTTTTTTTTTTTTGTTTTGTTTGTGTCAGGGAAATTGCAATGGCAAGTGAAGATGACATGGAAGGGTTTAAAAAAAAAAAAAAAAGGGTTATGGACCTGTTGGCATGTTCATCTTGGTGCAGTTGAAGGAGGTTGAGTTCAAAGCAAAATTGCAGATCAACATTCAATTCAAAACCAAACTTTGCAAAGGAATTGCCTTGATAGGCAGGCATTTTTAAGCAACTTGAGGTCAGGGATCCTTTTTTTTTCCCCAAGGGTGAGCTTCACTGAGCTCCCTACTATACCTTTCGCCACCCAGAGTGAATACGTTTTAAATGTCAGGTTAATACTGATGGTTCTGCTAAAAAAAGAAGACTTACAGTGTGCTTGAACCTATTCTTAGTCCTGTTATTCAGTCTTTTGCTGATGTGTTCTGCCTTGTTGCATTTTGACAGAAACCTTCTTGTGGGTATTTGTAGTTGGCGTTATTTATACTTTTTTATAGTCTTGTGTAGAAACCTCCACATTGTACCTTATTTGGACCAAATTAAAAAGACAAACAATAAATGCTTCGAGACTCTGTGGTTGCAACCCACTTTGTCCACCTAATTTACTCCTCCGTTTACAGAAATGATTTAAAGTAACGTTGCTTGTTTTAGTCAGGCCTATTTTGTGTAAGGATGTGTACTGGCTCATAATTATAAGCGAAGCCATGGACTCTCTGAACCCACCAGACAGCCTTATTGGGTCTGCTACCCTCACGTGCTACTCACAGTTCAGGTATGGGTGGACTTTAATCCTTACATGGTGCTGTAATTTGCACACGTAGACGTCTTCCATTTTGAAGATAAGCTAATATGAAACAGCCTCTACGTTTGCAGCTGAAGTGCCCAATTATTGTGGTCAAGTACCGTTTTTGTAAATATTGTGACATCTGTGCATGCACTTAGTGGGATCAAAGTCCAAAAGACATGGGGCCAGTCAGAAAGATGGTCAATGTTTAAATATTTCACACACCGCTGCCTTTCACCTAAATGTATCTTAAGGGATAGTTGGGTACTGTATACTTTAGGCAAGGGCTGGGTATTGGTAATTTTCTTTATTTGTCAAGGCGTAGACTGGTAAATTTTCATGTTAAATATTTATTGAAAAGAAATGAGGGAATATTAAGATTGATTTTTAATGATATTACGTTTTTAAAATCCCAGGTTTCTTTACAGTGGAAACACTTCAGGACAATGCCCCCTTATATTCTCATGAAAGAAGACCGTTAAAACTTAACATTACTTTAAGCCTGCGTCACAAAAATTGTGCTATATTAATTCATTTTTAAAAATATATTTTTTTCGTCTTAATAGTTTGTAAAACTCATTTAAAAAAAACAATACGGGATGTTAGTGAAATGTCAAAATATAATGGGTGCAGAATTAAAAGAACGATTTTGGTATACGTTAAGGTAAGAAATCCTCCAGATACTGAATCTCCGATCGATTTTTAACGTTAGATTTATAAATTAATGAAGTGTTCGGATTCTAGAACGTTTCTGGGGAAATTTTATTCTGTAACACGAGGAAGGAAAAGCATAAGACGTCATCAAGAAGGGCCATTTTGACGATTCCCGTCAGTACAAGTTGGGGCTGAAAATACATATATTTTTAGCGGGTTAAATCCAGGAAGCACTCGGCATCACAATAACCTCATATGTTTTGAATTATAATAAATTAATGTCAACGTTTTAATTTTCTAAGACGCCTTCGGGGCTGACGTCGTGTAACACCTAACTACAATTTTTCAAAATTAAAAAAGGTCAAATATATCCGAAAACTTTACCAAAAACCCTTAGGCAAACAAAAACAATACATATTGAATTATATGATTCAAAAACAGTAGATAATAATTAGCCTAGCTTGTCAAAACGTTACGTCAAAGGGCCTGCCCACTTGCTACGACCAATCAGAAAAGAAAGTGGAGAGGGAGTGGAAAAAACGCATATTTTCCTCTCTTTGCCACATAAGAGTAACGTCAATCCATGTGTTAAACTGCTTATAAAGCGGAAAGGGGTGTTTTTTTTTTTTAAACACAAGAGAGCAACAATTCTTTTTTCACAATTCAATCTGATATGTTTTTTAAATAGAATTTTAGGTTATTTTGTTTTTAAAAGTTTTTTTTTCCAAAAAAAAAAAAAAAAAAAAAACCGCACACAACAACAACAAAAAAGTCGGTACTTGTCGCGCTATGGTGACTTTGGCGGCAATAGCAGCACCTATAGGTCGTTACCTATTCAGGCCCCTTGCCAAACAAGCCAGGCATCAGCGATGGATTCCCTTCAGAAGATGCAATCTTTCAGCATGCTCCAGCAAATATGTGCTGTCACAGGGTAAGTGTTAATTGTATTGAAATAAGTATGGTACCTGCATGTTATATAACGCAGAATGCTAGACTGACTGCAGCGTTTGTTTCGCGTTTCAGGAGTTGGTTGCACAGGAAGTCTAACAATGTATATATTGGACTAATTCAGGTGGCTGAAAACACAGATAATATAACATATGTTTGGCTTTATTATATAAAACTTGTATTCCATACGTGTTTATGGATTAATATCATATTTTACCCTTGTTAGTAAATGCTAGCTCCGGCTGTGCGCTCGCAAATTATTACAGAATTACATATTTTGGTCTGGAAAATATTGAACACGAATTTGTCAGATTATAGCCTTCAACATGTCAGAACTGTCACCATTTTACGCTGCGTTACCTCTTCGTGTAGTTATTTGATATGTTTGCATTTCGGGTGAGTCAAACATTTTTAAAATAATGCTCATAGTTTTTTCCCCCCACAATATCACGAATACATAATAATTATTTTATAGATATTAAACTTCTCGAACAGCTAAAGTAGAAGTGTAAATATATAAAATGGCGCCAGTAGTGAATTCTGATCCCAGCAGGTTTTTCCCACTCTCTCAAAGTCACAATGGGTAAAAGTGTCGAAGTGTTTGGAAAAATCCAAACCATGCAATTAAACCATGCAATTAAACCACGCACATGCCTTCCTTTAACGGACTTAGCTATAAGTGCTACATTATATTCTATTTTATTATGTCTAATATAATATATGGGCGTTATATATGCATTAAAACGTAGTACTTTCTGTTATGGGTAAGTGGTGACCTACACCTCATCTGATTAAACCGTCTTTCCGGTTCCATCCCCTCTCTAGTTCACCCGATGTGGCAGGAGCCGCTGGCTGTGCCAGGGGGGAACCGGCAGTCTCCCATCGACATTGCCATTCACAGGACAGTCTTTGACCCTCACCTTCAGCCCCTGACGGCCAAGTATGACCCCAGGACATGCCAGCAGATCTGGAACAACGGCTATTCCTTCCTCGTGGAGTATGATGACACAACCAACAAGTCCAGTGAGGCTTCCAGCTAGGCTTTTACGTTAAGACCGTAGCGTGTGTGTCTCTCCGGTTGTTAAGCTGAAACGGTTCATCTCCTACTGTATACGCTATGATATTCCACAGGACCAAGGAGTACCACTCTTTTCATATACAGGGAAAGAATAGAGAAACTCTTCATGGTATAAACTGCATGAACACGCTTTCCAGATTCTGAAACACTATAAGTATAAATGACGGAAACCGAAACCAACAAAAAACTTACCAGCAAAGCCAGCAAATTGTTCTTAGTCTAGCAAATAAACCTCTCCAAAAAATAATCTTTTAATCTTTTTTTAATTTTTAGAAGTACCTGAGTGTGGTCTCCTCAAGGCAAGTGGGCAGTGGGCATGCTTATTGGTCCAGGCCTCCCTGGGCGTGGCCACACAATTATTTTGCATTTTTAAATATCTGTTCATTGGTTGGGTCATTTCATTCAGTTTTTTTTCCTCCTCAGTAGAATTTCTGTAGTATTTTTTTAACCAGGATGGAACAGTGCAAAAACTAATGGAATGATTTGGGCTTTGGGGTAAAGTTTATTAATATTTTTAATCATTAGAAATGTTCCTAATATTATTGAATTAGTTTGGAATCAATTGGTGAGTGAGAGGTATCAGTTGGGCATTTAATGGTGTATAGTGTATGCTTGTTGAAATACCGTGTCGGCTGTGTGCTGGACAAGCAGAACATTTTCCTGAGTCGGCTGAACTAGCTGAACTCTGTTTGGGGTGTAAAGGAAAGATGTTATTCATCCAACACTAACTAGTGTTAGACTTAAATGTGTAAGGCTAGTTTAAAATGGATATCAGAAGTTTCTTATATTCTTTAAACTGTATGTGTGCGTGTGCTTTTTTTAATCACTCGGCTGTCTTCCTCCTGGCACTCGGTCGTTCTCTCCAGTCCCGTGTTCATGGACAGATTCTAGTCACTGACACAACCGCTTGACCTCTCTTCTGCCTTAAGGTGGAGATTTACAAGCCGTGGATATTCATTAAGAATGTGCTACTTTTTGAATTTAAGACTGAGCTCCAAATGGATTAGGGTAAAGTTGATTGTTATCCAAAGAGAGCATGGTTTGTTTTGTTTATCTGGTGTCTTGGTTTGGTAGCGCAGGTATTTATGAAGCCCCTAGGGGCTCAGCTACTCAGAAAACCTGTTTATCTGGTAAGACCCAACTTCTGAAACAGCAGAGCAGTAGCCCAATTACAAAGATCTTTTTTCTGTCTGTGTGTGTGTCTGTGTCTGTGTCTGTGTGTGTGTGTGTGTGTGTGTGTGTGTGTTTTTTTTATTTTTTATTTTTCTTTCTTATGAAATTGGTGTTTCACCACTCAATAATGACAGAGAGAAAGCTTTTAAGAAATGTTTTATGTTGACACACTCTCTCTCCCTCCCCCCTCTCTCTCCCTCCCCCCTCTCTCCTCTCTCTGTCTCTCGCTCTCCTCTCTCTCTCTCTCTCTGTCTCTCCCTCAGCACTGAGTGGCGGCCCCCTGGAGGATCAGTACAGACTGTGTCAGTTCCACTTCCACTGGGGGGAAAACAATGCCTGGGGTTCTGAGCACACAGTGGACCGCCGCCTCTTCCCTGCCGAGGTACCCCGTCCCATCTTGCTTTGATTGGCTGTGTGGGTGAGAGCTTTAATAAGAGTGGGGACTGGAAAAGGCACATGGGCATATCCCTCTGACGGAGGAATTGTGTAAGGGTGGCTCTCGTGTCACGTGACCTTGCAAGGACGGAGTGATAAGGAAGGCATTCTCTGTTCACCAATCTCCACTCCAGAGCCGTCAGGTTTGTATTTGGCTTTTGTTACAGAACAGAGACATGTCGTAATGTTGGACTGCTGTTAATTCTGTCCAAGTTTTGCACACTCCTACCTTATTTCAGTCAGTCTGCTTATGGGGGGGGGGGGCGAGTTTACTCGCCCTCCAAGGCTTGCATGTTGAACACATGATGAGTCATGTGATGTATGAAAGAAACAAACCTTTGCCCAAATTCTCCTGTTTAAAATCTTTTTTTATGGGACCCAATCAAATCGAAGTACACACTCCAGCGTGATGATTATTTCCTGGTAGATGTGTCATTTATTTTTTTTATCCTCTCCTACTCTTCTTTACTCTGATAAATGTCTCCCATTTTGGGGGATGTGAAATAAAAATGGTCAATTTCATCGTTCCAATGTTAATTCTGTTGGTAGTTCATACCCTTGCTGGCCATGTGTTATGCTAGATAATCTAATCTCTTTCTGCTTGGTTAATGGCGCTGTGGTCTCCTTCTGATTGGTTGATGGCGCTGTGGTCTTCCTCTGATTGGTTGATGGCGCTGTGGTATGTTTGTCTGCAGCTCCACCTGGTCCACTGGAACGCCGATAAGTACAGTTTGTTTGAAGAGGCTGTGATGGAGGAGAACGGACTGGCTGTGATCGGTGTCTTTCTGAAGGTGAAAAGCAGCCTGCGACCTTCAGACAACACCACAAACGCCCATCCCAACACCTAGAATGTACATTAACACCTTCACTCTCCGAGCTTGTTACACAACATCCAGAATACACAGTGGAAACAACTACGACTCAGGGACATATCAGTGGACAGTATTAATCTCCCAGGTTGTTAGGTGGGGGAGCTGGCATACAGGTGGGTTTGCAGTTTGATATGTAGGTATTTAGACATTTAGAGGGGCATGTTTTTAGATGGCATAGCTGGACAGGTCATTTGACAGGAGGAAACTGTTCGGTCGCTCTTTTACTTAGGTGGGGAAGAGACACGAGGGTCTGCAAAAACTGGTAGACGCCCTGCCTGCTGTCAGGCATAAGGTGAGTTTATTTACGTTTTGTCAGTAGTCATTCAGTCTTATTGTCTTCAAGGTAAATGACTAAGGTACAGACCAGAAGAGCTCGCTATGGACTGCATGAACGTAGGGTTAAATTAAGCTGTGAAGATTGAATGCTTTCGGTGTTCACTGGCCAGTCATACTTTGCAAATGGGGTTGCAAATTTAGGTCAAATTAAATGGCCAAACAGGATTAGACGTGAAGGGCCCTCCTGTGGCCAGTGAACCAAACTGCATTGGATATCGCGCCTTCTTCGGCTGGTGGTGGGGTGAAAGCAGCACAGTCACCTTGCATTCAGTAATAAAACCAGTGTCATTAAGTGACTTCGAAGAGATTATGAATAGTTTAAGTAAGGCATTGTGTTAAATGTAGTACGTAGATGACCAAAGGCGTGGATGTATAACCCCCTGTCTCGCCCCAGGACAGCGTGGTGGAGTTCACCAGATTTGACCCCGGCTGCCTCCTGCCCTCTAACACTGAAGATTACTGGACATATTCAGGGTCGTTGACGACGCCACCGCTTACCGAGGCTGTGTCCTGGATCATTATGAAGCAACACATTGAAGTCAGCCATGACCAGGTGAACGAGTGTGGTTAGGGTCGTCTTTAACCTTTAAACGCCAAGCTTATCTGACCGTATGGCCAGTGTAGTTTTGAAGACCCTGCTTCCACCTAAAAACCCTGGTCTCTGTGGAGAAGTGTGTGTGTGTGTGTGTGTGTGTGTGTGTGTATTTTTACACAGTATAGTCATATTCAGCACCGTCAAGCTACTGAAAAAGACGGCTATAAAACCATGGCTGTCTAGAGGTCACAGCTGCATAGAATAGTTGTATAGATATGCCTACCCTCCAATACATGCATAAGTTACATACCTAAAGAAAATGAATTTCCATGAATTGAGGGACACGGGATGATTCAACGTATTCCAATGAAAGGGAGTCCCTGGCTCGGTGTACCACATTGCTATGTCGAGCGATTACTGTGCAGTTTTATTTACCGGTGGAGTTTCCCTACCTTAATTAATGCTGAGTTGTATTCATAGCATTGTGCACGATCTTATTGAGTGACTTGAAACAGGCTGGTCTTTTCCCATTCCATGCCCTGCTGGGGTGGAATGTTTCCAGGAGGAGTTTCAACATACTGGGCAGGTGCTGGAAGGGCTCTCCAGTTAGAGGTTGATTTCATGGAGTGCAGCTGGCTGTCCAGCTCCTCGCAGCCTGCTAATGTCATCGTCGTCTCCTGCTGAGAGGTGACTTTGTAACTTTCCCCCTCCAGCTGGCGGTGTTCCGGAGCCTGCTGTTCACCTCCGCGGAAGAGGAGGTGCAGAAAAGCATGGTCAACAACTTCCGCTCCCAGCAGCCCTTAAAGGGTCGCCCCGTGCGCTCGTCTTTCTCTCCCTTCCTGCAGGAAGACCCTCCCACTGAGGGTGTGCACTCCACGGTGGCCCCACCCACACATGCACACAGCCCTAACCACCATCAACACTAAGTGAGCAGTGAGACGCTGCCGTTCTGACAGTCTCCCCCTAGTGGCAGTAATATTACAGTACCACCGCTGTTGCCGGGGCCCCTGGATAAACTGGAATGCACAAGGTCTGAAAGGCTGAGTGTTATGTGAAGTTAGGGAGGAGTTGCAGGGTGCAGGTTTAATTCTGTTCGATGCCTGCTTGGGAATGAGGTTACTGGTGTGGAGACGTGAAAATACTGGTCTTCTTACAACAAGACTTTGTTTTTATATCGCAATTTCATTTCATAGTAGTTAACCGACTACTTTTTGAGTACTGTTATTAGAAGTATTTTTCCTAATACATATAAATCCTAATTATAAGTAGAGGTGATCTATTCTAATAAGTGCCTTATTGCTTCACACCGCCGGAGACCAGGATTTTCCTGTTACATTACGCACAATTAATCTTTAAATACGATGTGGCCTACAAATTATACATAGATTTATGGCAATATCATAGGCGTCTATATATAAACCAGAGTATAACATTTTAAGTTAGTTGTAGGCATCTGCATTGCTTTATTAGATGTTATATGTGAGTAGTTGTGTTTCTGATGTCAGCTAGCTTTGCCTCTCCCCCCATGTCCCACACACCTTTTATGTTGTCCAACGTGCTGCACTTGATTGAATATTTTATTTGTAGATTATTTAAAGTGACCTGATTCTGCCTCCGCACTGATCGAAGGGGCTGGTAACTTTGCTTGGCTCTCCTGTGGCCAGGATCGTACCCCTCTGCGTTACGGGATCAGTCGATAGCACGCCCTTCGCTGCGTTTCGCTGGGGCCACTGATCTGAGGCCAGTCTCATTTACTGTTGGCGAGCGGCCGAGAGCCCCGAGCTCTCGCTCCGACGGCCTCCGTTTGGCGCTGTCCACACAATGAAAAGAGCCGAGGTTTCTGCCTCCCCCCGAGGTTTTCTTTCAGGAGCATTGCCTTTGCGCGCTCTATTTAAAAAAACTTTAAAAAAAAAACCTCTGCAGCTGTTAATGTAGTAAGGATGATTTCAAAGGTTGGAACTGAAGAGATTAATGGATAGAAAGGGGAACCCTCACCACCCCCGTTTTCTTTGCTCCTCTACCAAACGGTGCATTTGACAGTTTTCACATTCTCCGGCACTAGACCAAGCCCCTTTGTGTTGCGTTTGTCCCAAAAAAAAAAAAAAACTTTGTTCTCATAGAAACGGGATGTGGAGGGGGGCTAAGGCTGATGGAGCCAGTTTATTCTGCACGGGGGGAATCGGTGGATGGTTGTCTTTGTGATCCCAGAAGAACAATGTCCCTGTGCAAACTGGCCCCTTCATGGCCCCTTTCCTGAAAAAGAGGCGACATGGGTTCTCCTCCGCCCCCACCCGTTGGACCATTCTGGGAGACAGCTTTGATGCTAACCTGATCCGACCGGCAGTTTTCTGCTGTCCCGACAATGGAAAGCTGAGGCTAGGATTTTCTTGCCCTCTTCGTTGCCTTGCTAGTACTGGCAGATGGTGTGTTTGTGAGTTTGAATAGTATGAACATTATAAAATGGGAGGTCATGGGAGAGGAGAATAAAATTATTAATATTACTGTATATTTGCTGATCTGCTGGCTGATTCTAGTATCTTGGAGCTGGGAATGGAAAACCGATTATTTATTTGCTGTTACTGCAGTGATAGAGTTGCAGTGCTGGAAGTGACCTTTTTTTCCGTCTTTGGCTTAAAGAACCCTGTGATTTACATGGTAATCTTGCCTAGCTGCCTCTCTGGAACGTCACGTTCCGTCTAACGTGGGTGTTCAGTCAACTCGGTGGTGCATTTTAAAACCCACGGACCATTCTTTACCAGCTGGGTGGAAAAGGGCACCGTCCGGCACGGACGTGCAAATCTTTTGATTTTGTGTTTTTATGTTGAACGCGACTCTGGTTGTTGCTGGTCACAGCTAGGCCAATGTAGTCATTTCCACAACACTTTTTTTCTTTTTCAGTCCGTATTCACCAGTGCTGCCTACATCAAGCGAAAGTAAAATCAATGTTCGTTCAACCATTCAGAATATCGATGTGTGTCATTATTTGTGTGAACGTGAGTTCTGTTGTTTAACCTATGTTCATACAGAATTAAAGATAAAGATAAAAAATAAAATTCCACTCCCAGTGTCTGGAGTTTCCACACTCCTGCTCTTCAGGCTGTTTTGAGGGAGCGTGAAAATGCCTGTTGCGTCAGGTGCTGGGTTAGCCCAAACGGCTTCCACAGGCATGGGGTGGCACCCAGGGGCTAACATACATACATACATACATACATACATGCATGCATGCATGCTAGCGCCTAGCCTGAAGAGAGGGAGACACACACACACATACTCTGTTACTAGTTTTTACTTCTGTAAGTTTTGTATTCTGTATGAGTTACTGTTTTATTTTAAATCATTGAATAACAGAGGAATAAATTCTGTCTTTGTGTTGATTCAGTGGTGTGGCTGTGTGTATTAATCAAATTTTAATTTGTTATAGGGCATTTTCACTTATTGAATCGGTCACCAAGTGCAGATCCGATTACGTCTTCCAGATGTCATCAAAAAAAACAGTTAGTGAAAAAGTGGAAAATGATTCCCTGACCCCAGAGGCAGTTTGGGTAAACTCCTGGGAAATAGCATTAAGGTTGACCTACTAAATACTGAATAATAGTTATTCGACGACAAGCGTCTCCACTTTGTTGGAGGGATGGCCGTTACTGTTTATTCTTCATTCCTGCAGCTAGAAAATCATTAGAGATTAAATCCCTTGTAGTCTTGGCCACAGCTTCTCTCTCCCAAGCCGGGGCGGTGGAGGAAAAGGAGGAATAAAAGGCAGGTATAGAATATACATTTTATATATACAGCTGACCAGCAAAGACAAGGAGAATATATTCATTTGGTGATATTATGTAGCCTCAACAGGTGATCCACGCCCTACACAATGCTGGCCCTGTCTAAGCAGAGGTTGCCCTGGAGGCATCTAAGTTGGAAAATCAGCCTATCAAGATGCCGCCACCTAAAAAATATCACCGGCCACGTTCAAGCGCAAACCGCTTGCTGAAGGCACAGTTCATTTCATGGAATGGTAGGTGTATCTGATCATGTGGCCACTCATTGCATTCTGGCTAATGGGAATGTAGGCTGGATACATCAATGCCCCTCCTTGCTGTAGTCACTTATAGATATAAATACAGATGCAAATTTATCAGTCAAAAGTCCATTTTTAAAAAATTGTGTGCCCAAAGCACGCATGAATATAATGGGGTTAAAGCTCAAAAACTAGAACGTGAGAAACAGCTCAGGTATTTGGTCCACCATGAAGTGGGTTTTATGCTATTTTGTGTCTATGTGCTTGTTGTCATTTTACATTAGGGAGGTACTGGTAAATGAATATAGGTCAGAGGAACGGAGCAACTGTAGAGCAACTGTAAATGCGTACTGAATTTTCGGTTTGTGACAGGGCTAAAATACACTAGTGTGATGTGTGTGGCTTCAGATGTCATGGTGGAAAATCAAGATAAAACCACCATTGTTTCCTGTATGCACACAAATTCCAGTGGAACAAGTTTCTGTTTTAATACCTTTGATGCAGGTGCCACCATGTTTATCTGCATGTAACTTAGTTTATCAGCTTGAATTTTGTGCCCTTGAGAGTTATTAAACTTGTGATTTAGGAAGGGATGAATGTGATCTGAAGTAGACATCAGACACCGAGGTCTGTTTGAATACCTACCTCAAGAAGATTCTCCGTTCTAAGAAGTTGTGAAACATTCAGTCTTGGCAATTTGGATGGGTGGGTGTGGTTCTTTGTTCTGTCCCATCAAGAGAAGTCTACATTAGTATGGCCACTGTGGAGCCATATCCACCCACCTGGAGGAGACGGTACGAGCCACAGTAGGGCTGGACGTTACCTTTGAAGCCGAATAAGGAACAACCGGCCAGGACATGGTATTTAGAAATGGAAGGAAGCCTGGTTTGAATTTGCACGAACCTGTTCAAACAGACTCCAGCAGATGTTTATTGTCCTTGGCCAAGGCCTTCTGAGGGGAGGAAGAAGACCCTTTGTGTCCTTCAGGCCCATGGTTTCCCATCATTGTGGGAACGTTTCAGAACCTGCAGGTCTTTCATCCAAGTGTGAAAATAAACAGTGAGGTCAACTGGTTAAAAATGGCACTCTGTTGAGTGCAGTAGAGCTCCTGAGCGACCCCGCTCTCTCACGTTGTCAGGTCCTTCACAGCCAGTCAATCACATTGTCAGGTCCTTCACAGCCAGTCTATCACGTCGTCAGGTCCTTCACAGCCAGTAAAAAAAACAGGACTTTTCTGCAGCTAAGCACTGAGCTAAGGACGAGAAGGCGCTCGGCCTTGATCAAGGATGTCTTCAACCTAAGAAGAGCTTCTGCTCACAATTAAAGCTCTGTGTTTGTTCACTTGTATTCATTGAAGACCATGTTCATCCAGATGAGTGAGTAGATGAAAGAGACTTTTTTTTCTTTTTTTTCCCCATTTAGTTTTTATTTAGATTATTATTTATAAAATATTGGAGCAATTCTAGTATAAACCGGAATCAAAATATCTCAGAACTCACATCCAACTGTTCCTTCCCCCCACTGAGCTTGTTTAGTTTTCTCTGATCAGGTGCCCCATGTCACACTGTGTTGTGTTACGTCTGTGATGTGATTGGAGATTGTCTTACAGCTGCGATGTGATTGGAAGACTGGATGCTGTTAGATCAGATCAAGCTTATTAACTAGGACCTCCTGTCTCCTGTTTCTCAGGAAATAAGCAGACCTTTGGCCCGGCCCGCAATGAAATGTACTGTCCCAGAACTGAGGTGTGGCCCCATTACCCCTGCTGATGACACCTACCAGACCTGACTCAAATACAAGAGTTTAAAAAAAAAAAACTTTAGATGAAAGTATATGGAATGCTGTTTAATGCAATACGAGTCATTTGAAGCTGTTATATATTTAAATACCTTTTAAAATTTGTGTGATTAATTTAAAATACATTACCAAATATAAATATATATAGATAATTATTTAACTAATGTATTTGAACTATATTAAATTTATTGTTTAAACGTTTGTGTGGAGTAAAAAATGACCCATATGTCACAATAAATAGAATCGAAATGTATTCTTTAAATAGTAATTTAATTTTAAACT